>OU015502.1:33609396-33614396 GCA_907164885.2 Dolomedes plantarius
CCCCTTAAGACACTTTTTTTCCTTCGACATTTTCGTCGATTGCATATAGGAACGGAATTCTTCACTTCTTTGATAATCCGATCTTTATCATTTATGACAGTTCTAACGGTCGATTCGTTCATACCGTATATACACACAATGTCTATAATCTAATTACCTTTTTCATGTTTAATAATTTCAACTTTAGTGTCCATAGTAAACTACGCGTCTCTTTTTACATCTGATCGTGATCTTTTCCTCTTTACGTTTTTCGGACATGTTTTTTTTTTTTTTTTTTTATGCGTTTTAAGTTTTGACAGCAGAAAGGGATTTTAAACATCGAAACTCAACTTTTACATCGTAATTTCGCCGGGTGATTGCCGAATGGATAGGGCGGTGGCATTCGGTCCAGAGTCTGTGGGTTCGAGTTTCACCGTAGGCAAGGGTGTTTGTAGCCGTTCGGAATCGGCTTCAAACTGTAGGTCCCGGTCTAATGAATCCTTGCGTGTCAAAGTGCTAACCATAGCGCTCTAAACCAGTGGTTCCCAACCCGTAGAAGTCTGCGGACCACTAAGCCAGAAATTGAACCATGTGCGGATCATCCCATCCTCCACCAACTTGAGGGGGGGGGGGGACTTTCCGGAGGTATGGGGGGTATAGAATATCCCTCAGACCAAAGGGATACAAAATTAACGTAATCACATTCTTATGTATCATATTCTAAAAATAAATGTTAAACTCTTCCAGTTCAATGAACATTGCTTTCAAAATCCCCATTTAGCAACTTTTTTATATGTGGTGCCGGACCACTCCTCAGGCTCTCGCGGACCACCGGTAGGGAACCACTGCTCTAAACTAACGAGCCAGCCAATCATCTTAATTTTGGTGGAAGAGATGAGACATGTTAGCGAATTACGTATAAAAGGTATTTTTTTTTACATTTTACCAGTTGTGTATGATAGGCATGTTCAATCCAGCAAAGAATCTTTTTATAGTGAAAAGAAAATACCAGTATTCAATTTTGTATCATGCTATTTTTAAAAATGTTTATCGTTGTTGTGAAGCCCCCTGGACTAGAAAATACTAGACCATGTCACAAGAGGCTCTGTCATGTAAGCAAAAGTCGAAGAGCAGTATCCTGATCTTCTGTAAGCATGCTGACGGGGATGCCTAAACAGTTCACAATAGGGAAAGGATTCGCAGGAGTAGTAGAACATGAACAAGGGGGAAAGACCTTAGAATTCTACAAGCGCATACTTTTTGTGTGGCTACTCCGGAAACGAATCAGGGTAGACTATATTGGTCTCGAACCTTTAAAGAGCAAGGCAGACCAGGGCATTTGGCCGGATACCAGTGATGAGCAGGAGGCTTTCTCCAACACTGTATAGGTCTTAATAAAAGACTGCCTCCGATGCAGATAGGACTTCAGACAGGGGCGAATCCACTAAACTGATCTCGTTTGCATTTTGTTTTTGCAGTAACATTTCATCCTATGTTACAACAATAAACTAATTTTTATTTATTTTTTAAGTTTATTGTTGCAACATAGGATGTTTGTCTGATAAGGGGGCGTCCATTCATTACGTGAGGCGATTTTTCGACCCCCTCCCCCCCCCTGGTGAGATGTCGGGAGATTTGGCTCGACCCCTCCCCCCCTAATCTCACGCTAGATTTTTCAAAATGAGTATTTTTAGTGCAAATACGTTAATCTGTGCTTGATTGCGTTGGATTTATTTAAAAAAACATAATTTGCTTAATTATTTTTATTTAAGACTAGTATTTAAGACTACTAAGAACGTAGTCTAGAATCACAGTGAGAACATCGAACAATAAAATACCTAAATAGGGACTACTGAAATTCGTAAAAGAATATTCATTCTAATCCAGTCCACGGGGACTCATGTGTGGTCTCAAGAGTGACTACTGGAACTATTGTGTAGGATTTAGCCATATTTTAGTGTAGAAATGTTTTACTTAATATAACCCAGTTTTCTCGCAATTTTACACTGTTTCTTGCGGGAAAAAAATTTCGTGGTATTTGCGAGACCCCCCCCCCCTCTCCCCCACGTGTGACTGGGTGAGATTCGGCTCTACTCCCGCCCCCTAAAATCCTCACGTAATTAATGGACGCCCCCTAATGACAGCTTTTGAGGTTTTCCAACTAACGTTCATCGTTGTGGAAATTTCGAAAAATATTGAAGACAAACCATAGCAAATAATGAAAATATGAATTCTGAATGTGCATGAATATGTGGGCATTGAAGGATTTCAGGGGATTTACTGCTCTTCCTAAATTAACAGCGTAAGGGCCTGTTCACATAGGAGTCCGTTGCGTTGCATTAAGGAACAGATGACGTTGAGACGAAAATAAACCAATCATATGCCTCCAAACGATTAGCAATGAAATTTTTAACGCCTATGATTGGTTTATTTTCGTCTCAACGTCATCTTTTCCTTAACGCAACGCAACGGACTCCTATGTGAACAGGCCCTTACTGTCACTAGTAGAATTCGCGGCGTAAGTCTTGTGGAAACTTCCGAGGTTCCGAAGTTTCCCCCCAAAAATACAATTTCATCAAAAAAATAAAGTGCAGCGTGATCCGAGAAAATACTTCGAAGCTTTCTTGGCCGTTATGGATATCACAGGTTAGGAACCAAGTTTTGTTTGGAGCAGATGTGCTGAACTGTGTTACACGCTATCGGAGCGTTCACTGAACTGCAAAGCATTTTACTTGTATTTTATACTTCTATAAATTAATATTTAATAAAGTATTTTAATGTATTTAAGTGACAAACTTTTTGTGCCGCGGGTTTTTCCATCCTCAAAAGTAATTGTCCATCGTTGCCTCGTGAACGGAAAATAGTTAATCAAAGAATTTTAAAGATCGTCTCTGATTTGAGACCTCGATATATCTACTATTATTCAACAGGAATTTTAAATCTTTTAGATCTAAGGAGTGGTGTATTTTTAACTTTCTCTCTCTGATAAAGACAATCAATCGATTCGGCCCTTGCGTGAGTCGAAATGCAGACAGTAACAAAGAAAGGGCCAATTCCAAGCGTAGTCTTTCTTCAAAAGCCAGCTGCTTTCATATTACAGTAGAATCTATTAATAAAAAATATCGTTTCCAAAATGATTCTTTTATTATTGAAGTAGGTCGTTAGGTTTTAACGTCATTTAAGTAATGTAGTCGAGATAAACTGGCGTAAAATTTCTCTTAAAATATAATGGACAAATGCAACTGTAACGAATTAAAATAATACTTTGGCAATTATTTTCCAATTTAATTTAAAAGTATTTTTAAAAAAATCAATTTTTGTATTTGAATCTAAAAAAAATTCCATACCAAAGTACCTCCCAACTTCCCAGTGCTTCGATTATAACTTTTTTTTTTTACGTCAAAACGTAGCTTAGGCTCGGGTTGTGTGTTTTAGAATAGATTTCTACCTATGTTGGCATCGTCCCCGGGCGACCTAGTCGCCCTGCTTTAAACGCAAATCTATAAAATATAAATAAAATTATTTTGGAAGAACTTTTTTTTCTGACACTTCACAAAAATAGAATAGATTCAAACTTTCAACTATGTGTGATGCAACCCATGAAAAAGTACCTAAAGTTGGGAACGTCAATTTCATAGGGGAGCGAAAAACCTAGCTCAGGGCTCAATGATCGATTTTCAGGTTTGAACGTCACCTGATTCTAGTAGCGTTAGGCAACATGTATACAAAAGATTAGCCTCTACGATATGTAGTTCATTGTGTAGAGTCAATTCTCTCCAGAGAGTCTGATAAAAGTGTGACAATATAATGGCGTAGCGAGCATAACTGAAGCCGCCCGGGACACGTTACCTTTTTGGCGCCCACATGGTCTTGGGGACCATTTAGCGCGGGGCATGATAGACCCCCGTGCCCCCCTCGCTACGCTACTGTGACAATGTGTTTACATTTATTGCGCAGCTCTACGAATAATTAATTTTTTTTTTTTTGTGTGTGTGTGTGTTGCTTATTTTTTTATGAGTTTGAGAATCGTTTTAATGTTTTGATTGATTGAAATTGTGAACGATTGTTGATTAGAATGTGGATCGATTAATTTATTTTCCATTTTTAAAAGTGCGAGAAAATTTATTGGTGAAATATTCGGGCTTCTTTATTATGGAGGATATCAGTGATGCCTGCCCTCATTTGGATAAAAACGATGACATCGATAAAATATTGATAAAATTGTTTAAATGCTCCATTTGTACACTGATTACGTTATCAATTTTGTAGGATAATTTTTAATTAATTTTGTAGTCTTTCTGAAAAGATTTTTCAATCTCTAATCTTTAAAAGGGCAACTTGCTCAGTTTCCGACTGATCAAGCTCATTTTTTTTTTGTTTTTTTAAAGGCTCCCTAAAGTCTTCTCTATATATGATGCATTCAAACACCGGAAATTGAATTCTGAAACTAGTTTAAATGCTGAACTTCTGTTGTACTTAAAAGTTCAAATTTTTTTTTCTTACCATACTTTAATAAGCTTCTCAAAACTGATAATTTTTAAAACTGTTTTTAAACACGCTCTATCTCCCTCATTTTACAACCAATCGATCTGATTTTTTTTTAAATATACCCTAAAGTCTGCAACATGAGTTGCACTCAAGTAAAAATAAACTTTTCCAACTAAAAGTACCTTTTCCTGAGTTGCATCACTTGTTCACAAAATTAGCGTTTTGAGAAAAAGATAAGGTAAAATGCTTCAGCATTAGCTATTGACTTCAAAACATTTATTCGGTCTTTTAAACACAAACTTCAAGATAGTAAGCTTGCTTTAGGGATTTTTGAACGCTGACCTTGGAAATACACACCGAATATATAAACTTCTTTTTTCGATGACCCTGTATTAGAAAAAAAAATTGGACACTTTTCATATAATCATATTTAAGGAAATAATTACAATACAAACAATATTTCGTTGTGTAATATACAGAATTTAATAGAATTTTACCTTAACCTTTTCCTTACGGGGTGGGATAGCATGTAT
>OU015502.1:35526896-35566896 GCA_907164885.2 Dolomedes plantarius
ATATATATATATATATATAGAGAGAGAGAGAGAGAGAGAGATGCAGTGAAGATACATACATACATATACAAACAGTGAAACTTCTCTATGGCGGCCAGTCACGGTTCTGAAAAAAAAAGGGATTATTTAGAGGGATGGTCGTCGAAAATTGGTCGTCCATACGGTCAATGTTACGGTTTCTTCCATAGCATTGGCCGCATGGAAATTTTCAATCGACTTTGAACAAAATAGGGTGGTGTAGAGCGGTGGCTGGCTAGAGAAGTTTCTCTCTCTCTCTTTATATATATATTTATATATATATATATATATATATATATATATATATATATATATATATATATATACATACACACACACACATATATATACATATATATATATAGTGCTAGATTTCTAGAAATAGAGGTGCCGGAACGGTAACCTTCCGGGCTGTGTGTGTGTGGGGGGGGGGGTATTCCAAATTATTGATAAAGAGAGGTACCTAAAGAGAGGTACCGGAACGCCGTTCTGGCGCGTTCCGCCTCAAATCTTGCCCTGTTTATATATCCTAGCTGAAAACCCGCACTTCGCTACGGAGTACATTCAAATTAAATACAACGGTCAATGTATGCAATTAATGTAAAAAAATATAAATATATATATATATTTATAATAAATACGACGATCAATGTATACAATTGATGTAAAAAAAAACATATTTATAAAAAAATCGTAAGGGATATTTTTATAGACAAAATAATGTCCAATCGTCTGCCGCATTAGCAAGAAAAAAATATTTTTTTGTCTATTTAGTTTTTATGCACGTGACGATAAATTTATTTAAAGTACCAGAAAAAGTAATCACGTGATCAGCATTTAATAAATTAAATTCTAAAAAATTAATCTTTAAAAATTCACCAAAAATCAGAAAAGGGAGGTAAAGATTCGAAAAAGATTTCATTTTGATGGAATTTTTATGATCTTTCTCGTGATATAAATTTTATAACCCTCAAATTATTATTTCAAATGAAAACTTTAAAAAAGTTACAAAAACAGCTTAAAAATTTAATTTTAAAAAATCTAAGAAGAATATTTCAAAAATCTCTCTTAGTGCACCCCTACACTATAAGAAGAATCGCCATGCAAAATTTCAGCCCTTTAGGTCCAGCGGTTTGGTCTGTGCGTTGTATGTCAGTCAGTGAATGAGTCAGTTACGGAACTGTTATATATATATATATATATATATATATATATATATATATATATATATATATATATATATATATATTCATTCCTGGGCCCATATTCTTGGGATACATGCTATCCCACCCCGTAAGGAAAAGGTTAACTCGCATTCAAATTTTCAACACGTTCGACTCCTTTTATTTTCGCGTGGAGAGGCGTCAACACGGGCGATTACAGAATCCCTACCGCAAAATCGGCAGCAAGTCTTCTTCCGCGACCAAATGTGGGTCGAAGTTGGTGGAACCGCGAACCCCCTCTCGATTTTTCTATTCTCGTCGCGGCCCGTCTTCACACATGGTTTGTCTTTGCTTGAATAATAAAAAATTTTCCGGACACACATCTTTTTTTCTGTGCGACCGCAACTGTAACCATAGGTCATCGTCTCGCAACGTGAGGGTGGTGAGTTGTGCGGCCGATACTGGGTCAGAGGGGCGTTAAATATTTAGGTAATTTAGAGAGTATTTGTCGGCTTTTAGGTATTCTTTTAAACCGGGGTGCCGATGTTAATTACTTCCGGGTGGGGGACAGATGCGAGTAATTATCGATCGGAGTTCATCTCGGTGGTGTTGGAGCAAGGAAAATTCCTACGTGTGTGTGTGAGCAACATAACATGCTTACTTCCAGCGGCCGATCAATGTTCGACGGCACTTGGATATTCTGTTTAATTAGCTCTTGCAAGAATGGTTTTGGGGAACAATTGATCGGAAAGAAATCTGATATCGTGCTATATCCCCCGGACGTGAGGTGAAAAGTGTGGAAATCAGTAATCGTGCTGAATATTGAAAACTGACGAGAACGTTATTATTCTCTCTACAGGGAAAAATTATAATTTGAGACTCCAATGCACATATTAACTATATATATATAACATCTATATATATAAAACAGTTCCGTGACTGACTGAGAGATAACGCACAGACCAAAACGCTGTACCTAAAGGGCTGAAATTTTGTATGGCGATTTCTTCTTAGAGTGAAGGAGTGCACTAAGAAAGATTTTTGAAAAAGTCTTTTATATTTTTTTAATTAAATTTTTAGGTTGTTTTTGTGACTTTTTTTTAAGTTTGCATTTAAAATAATAATCTGCGGTTTATAAAACTTATATCACGAGAAAGATCCTAAAAATTCCTTTAAAATAAAATCTTTTTCGAATCTTCCATTTTCTGATTTTTGGGGAATTTTCAAAGATTAATTTTTAGAATTTAATTTATTAAATGCTGATCACGGGGTTTCTTTTCTTTTCGTGTATTCTTTAAATTAATTTTGCGTCACGTGCATAACAACGAAATAAATTGACAAAAAATATTAAAATACGTTAAAAGATAAAATTTAACCGCTAGACCTATTGAGATGGAAGTTTCTAAAGAATTTAATTCAAATTAGTATGTTTTATGGATATTATACATACAAATTAATTGCTTACATTCACCGTTGTATTTATTTTAAATATGTATATATATATATATATATATATATATATATATATATATATATATGGTATTAATTGTATACATTGACCGTTGTATTTAATTCGAATGTACTCTGTAGCGAAGCACAGGTATTCAACTAGTCATAGATGTATGGCGAGTAATATATAAAGGAATATCTAAGGAGAAATCTGTTTGACAACGAACGCCAGGCTTTAGAGCATGCATTACAATGGCCAGAGCATGCATTACTGTTTGGCAGGTTAATGATCTGGAATTAATTTGTGCATATGAAGTGTATTTTTTATGCGAATTTCCAGTCTTTCAATTGTGACTCTATATGTTTTTAGCTATCTATATATAAACAGCTAAGATTGAATATTCTATCTCTATCGTCTAATAACGTCGTCTTAATGTTCGTGTTTAATAAAATAATGGGATGTTCTGACGTGTGATTTTATCATTTTTTGGGTTTGCTGTGCAACTCGAAGCATTAAATCAGTCATAAAAACAATAGTAAACCCGTCCTGGGCTACGTCAATTTCGTCCATGGATAAGGCAGGCGGCGGCATATCCATTTATAGTGAAATTAAGATGATTTGGCAACATTTGCATCAGAGCATTTCTTAATACTTGTAAGGTAGATAGCCGTATGAAATTATATGGTAGCTGTCAACAATCATTCTCATGATTTAAAAATTTTGGATCTCTGACTCATACGAGATGCAGATACTCTTTCGATAATAGATAATCAAAAAGTTAATCCGACCCATCCGTAGACACCCGGTAATTGCCTGAAAACGCATGGTCGTTGCGTGCAGTCCAGAAACTGATGTAGGGTCATTGTAATATGTTTGTACATCCTTCATAAGGAGTAAGCCCAGGTCGCCAACCCATGTCCCTGGACAAATGCAGTTACCCACCGGAACCACGTGGAGGTGGGGGCAACCAACGCCGAACACAGTGCAAAACACTACAACTCCCCTAAGAGAGTCAAAGTTCCTCCCTTCATTAACTGCACTGCTACGAAGTTCATCACTTTTGAACTTGAGTGCTCTCGGAAGGAGTCACACTGCCCCAGCGCCGGAATCCAGCCAATTAAAACGGGAGGTATAACTAATACCGATTTATTGGCGGATTTTGTCAAATGTCCAAACACACTCCAGTAGTAAGGATTGTGGCCGTTATATATATGCACACACACACACACACACACACACACACTATATATATATATATATATATATATATATATATATACAGGGTGATTAATTTTAAACTGACACTACTCAGAGCCATCTGTAGTGCGATCTATCAGTCGGAATTCCCCCAAAATTGATAGAGGGACAAGGTACGACATGGGAAAATGTTTCCGTGAAAAAAAAATTAGTTCCAAAAGTCGCCGATAGGAAAAGATATGGCGCTGTTGTTGTCGGCGCACCCGAGAATTTGTACTAAAGTCAAGTAAAACATCAAAATACAAATTCACGACTATGTAGTCGACAGCAGCGCCAGTATTTCGGGCAGAAAGATAAGGGATGAATACCGAAAAAGTTGTAAGCAGACAAATGAATAACAATGAAATTTCACTGCAACACCACTTTACGCAGCAAATTCACTTCACCCTCCTTCAATGTGACCATAGTCCTGGTGGACGACACACTGCATCCTGAACACTATGTTCTCAACGGCCAAGCGTAACATGTCACCAGCAATGTTCATCAAAGTCTGGGAAATGTTGTCCTTTAGTGCTGCCAAGTTCGAGACTCCACCAAGATACACCTTAGACTTTAAATAACCCCTCAGAAAAATGTCACATGGGTTAGGTCCGGAGCATAACTGATTAGTTCATTGGAGGGAAAGAATTCCTAGTACGGAGTTACTGAAAATTTTTACTGGTGACTGATAAAGTTCAATCAACCAACCCACTTCATAAACAACCACCGTGTATCACGAATTGTGGTGCAAAATCTAGAGCATGAGAAGATGACAAAATGCTAAGGCATGCTAAAAAGGTGAGAGCCTCAAGCAAAAATACTGATACACGGGTAAAATCAAAATAAGAGCTTGGATCTGCAACCTAACCTGAATCTTCTCATCGCATGGTTGGCAACTTACCGCGCCGGAACACTCGTTTCAAATAGAGGGCCGTCCAGAGGGGGGGGGGGCAACTGGGGCACTTTGGCCCAGGCCCCCAACTGCCGGAGGGGTCCCAAAAAAATTTTAAAAAATTTATTTATTAGATTTCCTCAGAAAATATAACAAGAGAGCAGTGCAGTGAAATATAATAATTGCGTTAATCATTCATGTAATAAAATTTTAAGTATGAGCAACTTAATTTGAATGTATGTTTTCGTCTCTTTCGATTTTTTATTTTTCTTGGGACCCCCAACAGAAGTTTGCCCCAGACCCCGTAAAGTCTCTGGGCGGCCCTGTTCAAATCTCAGATACGAGGTTTCCACCCATGATGCTCCCTTCGTAATAGCGGCTAGTCTTCCGAGCGTCCACGAAGTATGCGCGGGGTCGAATCGCGGCTAACGACTTTTTTCTTGTGCTTTCCGCTTATAGGAAGCAGCGTTTGTTCACCTATATGATGCTCCCACAATAATGTAATATCCCAATCGCAGTGCGGATAGACAAAGGATCTCAAGACTAAATGGGTCTGCCACACTGGAGGAAAAAAAATCCTTCATCTGTTTCCTGCAGATTACATTTAACATTGTAGAACCTAGTGCGTTATCAAAGTGAGCGAAGTACAGTAACACAGTAAAAATTCACATAGATTGAAATGACATACGGTAGATGAAAAGTGTAAAAATTAACAGGACATAGATGAAAATAGACAGAAAAGGGATAATTAATCATCGTGAGGGAAGATTTAACAAAGGAAAATGCATTGGAAGGAAACAAACTATTTGATAACCAGTCAATTAGCTTTCGTCTTACTTTTAAAGCCCTCCAAAAAGAGTGTTGTTTAAGTCAAGATTGAGAAAAAGGATATGTTCTTCCATCAAAAAGTCACAAAGATTGAGAATGACATCAAATGCGCAAAATGTTTCTATTTCTATGTTATCCATTACAAGTGGAGGGAGGCATGATGTGAAACGCCATTCGAGCTCGGATAAGCATAAATAAATAGATGCACTTCATGAAGTGTTTCTGAAAGGATTTAGGAGTTCTCCGAAAATATTTTTGGAAGTAATCTTTAAAACGTTTGTTTGGATATGAGCCAATACTCCCGTGCTAAGTCTTATCCTTTCAGTATAATTTATAAAGTTTTATATATATATATATATATATATAACGTAATTATATATATATATATATATATATATTACGTAATTATATATATATATATATATATATATATATATATATATATATATATATATATATATATATGAAAGATATAAAATTTAAGTTGACCCCTGTAAATTTTCTTTCCTTCCCATGCTTAAGGTGGCATTACCAAATTCTGTTTTCAAGAACCCAGGAATATTTTTCAGCAGTCCCTGGGAAGCCACGAAACCATCCTACCCCTTTTCTATGCCCAAATAAGGCGATCGTCCTGCACAACTGATGCAGCTTGCAAGAAACATCTTTAGTCAGCAAATTCTTCAACCTCTATACGCAAACCCCGGGAATCACTCGGGTGTTGGCTGTCCAATAGATAAGATGTATGTCCTAGCCACTCGGAAATAAATTTCTTATTCTAATAGTTCTGTAATCTGATCTTATTTCATTACAGAATTTATAGCCGGCAGGATGTTATTCTTGTCCGGGGTGCCCTACGATTTTCGAATGATGAATTATAATTGTGTTACGAAGAAAATGTTGCGTATGCAACGTATTATATCTTCCATAAAAGAAAATTTACAGGGGTCAACTTAAATTTTATATCTTTCATATATATATATATATATATATATATGTGTGTGTGTGTGTAAGTAAGTGTAAGTAAGCAATGTTTACAACGGATGATGACCTAGGTAGCCAATGGTCCATCAGGTAGAGGGATTCAAAGAGTCTGAGCATGGTAGTCGTCGTTGTTTTTAGCAAAATGAGTGGTTGGGAAATGAATGCAGGCACGCTGGAGAGAAATTAAGATCCAACGTCAGGAAAGAAGAGGCGGTTTGGGTCACAATAGAGTTTTTATTCTTGGAAATGTTGCTTGACATCTTTTACTTGGAATACACTCTTATACAGCGGATCAACATATTTCACTTTAATTGTCCGGAGCTTTACGGACATACTATAAAACCCCGCAGCGCAAAGGAGCTACGACTACATAGGACGAGTGCGAACCGACAAAGAGGGGAGAAAGACCTCGACTCACGCCCGGAGTATGGGTGCATTGAACTTCTAATTGGTCAGATCATGGCACCTGACCTCAACACGTCATATGAGGTGATATCGCGTCAAGCGTCTGGAACATTCTTCGTTATATAACGGTGTTGGCGCGTGGCTTTAGGGGAAAATCTAATAGTTTATTTTGGTTATTCCCAGGTCAAAATCAGGATGAGGGGAGTTATTATATTGCGAAAATATAAAAGAATTTTGAATAGGCGTTTCCTTTAATGGTTATAAAAAGTTATCATATCATATATATATATAATAGTTATTGAAACTGTCTGCATAGCAATGACGTATGTAAACAATCTGGTCACCCAATACATGCACCATGCCGCAGACTAGTTACCAAGCATGAGAAGCCACCGATGTTGACTCTTCAACGGGGTTTTACCTGTCGACCACAGTTAATTTTTAAAGGACTGCATAACCGCGTATGTTCGCGCTAAAATAAAAGGATTTAAAACCAGATGGAAAAAGATCTAAACTTTAACAGAGTCTGTTTAGACAGGAGAGGCGCAAACTTAAACTGTCTCTTTTAATAATAAATGCTTAATATTGAACATATAAAGTATAACAGCAAAAAAATAAATGTTGAATTTACACCGACAAAGAAGCCTCTATTTTACTGGTGTCAAAAACAACCGACGTAATTACAAAGGATAACCACACGTGATTTCCCATCACACACACAAAAATTCCCAATGAAAAGAGCGATGCCAAACGAGAAGTCCGAAAAAGAAACAAAGAAAGATCAAGGAGGAAAAAAATAACAGACACGGGAAAAAACACAGAAAGTGAAAAAAAAAACCTCGAAAAAGTCGAATATAGGGGATTTATAAATAAAATTACATCAGACGGATGGAATTTTAGCACAAACACGCGAAAGAAAGATGATTTAATTCAATATTTATTAAATCTTTGGATGAAATGTTAAAGATTTTTCACTGTTCTTTTCCTGAAAACTAGTCATAATCTGAAAACTAATGTATTATACAACAAGTTTGTATTGGTATATTATTTAAGATGTTTTAAAAGTCTGTCTTCATGAATTATTTATTTAAAGAAATGAAGAAGAAGAAAAAAAAAGAAATTACACTCGAAAGAGACTTTGCCTCCACTGAAATGTGTTTTTCTTAAGTATAGGTAGTTCTTGTCTTAGTATTGTTTGTGTTTTATTTTTTACCATTTAATTTATTGAAAATTATGTTATCGTCCATCTGAGCTAATTTTTGTGTTAATACAGTGTATTTGATTTTATCAATTTATACTGTATTTATTGTCATCAATTAACGATTATTTTTTTTAATCTTAATTTTTACTATATTATTATATTTGTCTAGCTCCATTAATTTCCTTTTTATTTTCCTATATTAAGCTTTTCGCAGCAGTCATTAAATTTGTTTTTTTAATACTGGCTTAACTCATTTTCAATGATCAATTTTTTTTTTTAATATCATTGTTTTATTTCACTTTCTCAGCTACTCATTCAGTTTCCTGTATTTCTTCCCGCAGTATTTTTTACTCACTTTTTCCGGATTTCCGGTTGGCATTTTGTTTAACTTGGAGGTTCTTTGAAGTGCAAAGTGGCAACGCACTTCGCGTATCGCGTACGTCGACGGTTAGTGTACACGTCGACGGTTTTGTCAGCGTCGGGTATCGAACCAGCAACTTGCAGATCACTGGCTCGACGCCTTTGCTGACCGGGCCACCGCACCCAGGTGTGATAGTGCACACTGTAGAAAGCGATTAAGGTCAAGGTAATATAGGGTTTACGGAGTTCCTAGCAATGCGAAGAAATTGCACTGCTTTCACCTCCAAACGGATAATGAATTAATAAACTTATATTAATTTTCCAAAGTAAACGAGTTGCCAAACAGGAATTTAGAAAAATCGCACGGCTGCCGGTTGGATCCGTGATCGGTCCTAGCTTTTGCCTGCGAAGAAAATTCCGTTTCCTCATAACGAAGGGGTAAACCGATAACTGTGCGCTAAAGAGCAGATACCTTGACGATGACTTTCGCTAATATGAAACAGAATGACCGCTTCCAATCATGAGATAGGGTATTGGACCACTGGCGCCATTTATAGGCAGGGCAGGGAACCAAAAACGGTTTCCCAAAAGGGAAGTTTTTGCAGGGTTAAAGCTATTATGTTAAGATAAAAGAAGGAATTAAAGGATTTACACTTGATAGATGTGGAGTCTAGCTTCGTAAGGAGAAGGGTCCACCAACGTGTGCCCAATTTCACGGGTCTTTGCAGTATGACGTGAAAGCGAAATAATTCGGATTAAGAAGCTGAAGAAACAAAAAGTAGGCTTGGCCGGCTAATCATATGCATTCACAGTCTCCTACGCTTCTTAGATAGAAAGTGATTAAAGCTTTAGGAGAATGGCTTGTAAATTTAAGGAAAGTAAGCATAACAGTTTTCACAAAAAGAGACAAAACAAGAAATACTGTGACTTGGCGTAAGGCTTTAATCGTCCCCCGAACGAGCGAAGAACTATCATATATATCCGGACGAACAAGACGGGCAACGGATACTTTAAATCAAAGAGAGCAGAAATAGAGTCTTGAAGCCAATGCCAAATGCTACCAGTTTGGCGAGGTACGCAATAATTCGGCAGTTTAATGGGAGGAAAAGGTTCTAACTAATCTCGTTTCCAGGGGAGATCAGTACGTGTTCGGTAAGCTGGGGGCTCGTGTTCGTTTCTCTGGTGTTTTATTTTATTTTACAAATGCCGGTCATTTGGCCACCAGGCCATTAGACCTCGGACTCTCATTCTTCAAAACAACTTCCTAAAATTCAAAAGTGCAGGGCACACGTCAAGATGTATAGCAAAACCGACCCTTTATTGGAACTATAAAGGTTTAGGCTTAACACTTGCAGTATTTTTTTTTCCATCGTGACTGGGACATTGCTGTTCGATATTCGTCTTAAGTAACCGAGAGATTTGTTGGTTGCTTGTAATGGGGATACTTTATAGAAGAACCAACACCACCCCATTGATGTCACTTCAATTTAGACCGGGCATCTCCGAGGATGACATCTGGTGGGATCGTACCATCCTCCCACCCACGTACCACATGGAGGGAATTTCCGGGATATGCATTAGACGTGCCCGTACCCACCGTAGACTACTTCCGTAATCAAAATTCGTATTTTAACGGTTAGTGACTTTCAGTTGAAATGACAATAAATACCCTTAAAGAGAAACAAGGAAATTAGTATGAGGAAAAATCACTTGTTAAGGATTTTAAAAAAAAAAGTCAGGGAATTATTTTTTCATAGAAACGCCTAAAATGGCAGGAAACCGGGATGAAAAGCCATTGACCCATATTGTTTCCGGAAGCTTGGAAGGACATATTTTTTAGCGCAGTATGTTGATACGTGATCGGTTATTCAATTGAAAGTGATACCTGTCGCTAAGGCTTAATTAATTTAATAAAGCTGAAAGACGGTAATTGCCGGCATGCAATGGACTGAATAAAAACGATAATTTAATTATACCACGACTGTGAGATCGGCATTTTTATTCGGTTCGTAATATTTCCTGTCTAGGGCCGTGATTTGTTCCGTGGAACCCCGAGATGAGGAATCTTTTAATAAAATATCGTTAATATTTGGAGCACAGAATACCTTTAACTGTTTTATGATTCTTAAAGGCTGATGAGTAGTAGCTCTGTTTGATTCGTTCAGCTCAGTGCTAACCCATGGAGAATATTTTTCAAATGACTGTCGACTTGGATTTAAAGGGGTTTTTTTTTTTCAACTGTACTCCGTAATAGAGAATTTTTTACTCTGCTGTCTTATTCGTTTTAGAAAATTTATCTATAAAAGAAAATGATGCGAATAATTCAAATTTAAAACTATAATCTTAGACAAAATAATAATAATAATAATAATAAATAAAATAAAAAAGACGCACCAAGAAGGAGTTATCCGAATGGGACGAAAATCGGTAGATGTGATGTACATGTACAGAAAAACAAATGAGTCAGTTTGTCAAAAATTGGATGATTTATTCAAGAGAAAGAGCTTCACAAAGTGAAAAAGTCAATAACGCGTTGGTTCACCTCTGGCCCCTGTGCAAGAAGTGATTCGGCTTGGCATTGATTGATAGAGGTGGCGGATGTCCTCCTGAAGGATATCGTGCCAAATTCTGTCCAGTTGGCGTGTTAGATCGTCAAAGTCCCGAGCTGCTTGGAGGGTCCTGCCCATAATGCTCCAAATGTGCTCAATGGGAGAGAGATCCGGCGACCTTGCTGGCCAAGGTGGGGTTAGGCAAGCACGAAAACAAGCAATAGAAACTCTCGCCGTGTGCGGGCGGGTATTATCTTGCTGAAATGTAAGCCCAGGATGGCGTGATATGAAGGGCAACAGAACGGGGGTAGAATATCGTCGACGTACCACTGTGCTGTAAGGCCGTCTGCACACGGGGCAACTCAAAAGAAACTGATAACTGACTCAAATTACAAACCAGTCCGTGATGAGTCGCAATCTATGTAATTGAATGGAGCGGACTGGTTTGTGATTTGAGTCAGTTATCAGTTTCTTTTGAGTTGCTCCGTGTGCAGACGCCCTAAGGGTGCCGCGGATGACAACCAAAGGGGTCCTGCTATGAAATGAAATGGCACCCCAGACCATCCTTCCTGGTTGTCGGCCAGTTTGAGTGTATTATTTGCGTCTCTTTTAAAGAATGAAAAAGATACCCGAGTAAAAAATTTCTTTCTCTGTAACAGGATACAAGTTAGAAAAAGCAAAAAATCTTCAAATTTAAGACGACAATCGCTTGAAAAACCTTCTCCATTTGTTAGGCGAATAGTATGGGGCTTCTACACAACAGCCTTAAAGGAAGAAGGTCTCGATTAAAAGAGTAAAGATTCTGTCGAAAACTTAGTAAGTGGGTTAAGGTTCTTGAAGAAATTAATTCACTCACTTCAAGAACCTGAACTGGCTTTAGAGGTCAAAATACGCGTTGGTATTGAAAACATCTTTTCACACCTTGTGAGAATTCTAATTGAACCGCAACTATCAAATATTTTAAATTATGATTAGTTTTTACGCCATAAAAGATTTATTTGCGAAAATACAGGTATGATTAGTTCGAAATTTTCTCCCTTCAAATATATTTTAATATAGAGTTCATTACAGCAATAAAGAAGTACTCGAAATATTTGTAATTTTCTTTAACAAATTCAAAATTCATAATATTTAGTTTTCTTTGTATCGGCCGAACAAAAAGCTCTATTTACATAATTATATCCTTTTTCTAAATAATTTTGTGTTGCATCAAAATAATAATGTTTTTATGATTTATACAAATCTCATTTGTAAAATTTTTTAATCATTTCAAAGGGGAAAAAAAGGAAAAACCTTGCGTTTGCAGGTCATTTTTGCTCCGGTGAAAATATCATCAGAATTTTTACTCTAAATCGAGAATTTTGAAGATAATAGTCTGAAAATCGAACGAACGCTTTGAACACTTTCATACAGATATGAATTTTATATACAGGGAGTTATCAAAATAATGAAAACATCGCTTAAAAGAAGGCGCGTTCTCTGCAGCATATGCAAATCACGACGATGACGTCTTCGGTGAGCAGAGGTGTAAATTACGACGAAATGCGAGTATTCCACAGTATTACAGAGGCTGTTCACACATTTTTTAGACGATGTATATTGTATTCACAAAACTAAATTACATAAAATTCTTGTGTTTTAAATGTTCTATTTGACATCCCTTATTCTGAACTATCTTTCGACACCGCAATTTCCAGGATAATAATGCCTTTTGAAGTGTCAGAAGAGGTATTCTATCCCATTCCTCCTGAACAGCTTTCCAGAGTCCTGTAAGGGTTTTGGGACGACGTTTGGATAATGCAGATTTTAAAAGTCCGAAAGCACAAAAATCCATAGGTGATACATCGGGAGATTTAGTAGGGATATCAGTGAAGGGTATGGCCTTGATACCAGTTTTTTGTTCCATTTCTTTTAGGAAATTTACAGTGGATTTTGATGTGTGACTGCTAGCTTTGTCCTGATGGAGTCTCACAGATTGATGGCACTGTGGGTAAAGCGATGCTATTTCATTCAGAAAAATTGGCGATAAAATATGTTCCTGATAGTATTTGGAGTTAATCTTGACTTTTTTTCCACCCTCTTTATTTTTAACTTGCCATTATAAGAAAAACCAGCAACAATCATGAATCCCTTAGAAAAACTTTCTTTCGATTCTTCGAACCATGTACTTAAATTTTTTTCTCCCCTTTTATGATAATAAATGGCTCTTTTTTTTGTTGCAATCATTTAAATACACCCATGATTCATCTATTGTGACAATTGTTTTCCATTTTTCTTTGGATAAGTGTTTCTCATGTAGAATTCTGCAGCGTGTCCTGCGTTCAGCGATATGATTTGGAAGAAGACGATGCACATTGGGTTTTTTACACTTTCTTAAGATTTAAATCAACGTTTATCATTTTGTTTACAGTGGACACCGAGCATTTTAATGATTTTGCAACTGTCCTTTGACTAGGGGGATTTTCTTTTTAACATTAAACAACGTACCTTTGCAATAGTCGAAGATGTCCGTTTTTTCCTTGGATACTTGTTTGAAATTTTTGTCCCACTTGAGGCTCCAATTTGACGTTTTTTTCCTTTCTTGTTGACGATATTACCTATCGACGCTTTAGATATCACAAAACCATGACTCTCACATCGTTTTTGGATAACGGAGTATGCATATTTCTCTTCGGAAAGAGCATAAATGTAGCCTTCGAACCACTGCTTTGTTAAAAACGCCGTTTTGAATAAAAACAAAACTTTCAAGCCGCAGACGATAATTTTGACTTTTAAAAACATAGTACAATTGCAATTATTTCTTTTGCATCAAACGATTTTTTATTACTGCTTACCAAAATCGTCTAAAAAATGTGCGAACAGCCTCTGTAGTAGCATTGGAATTTTGTGCTGAGTGATAGGCGTTTTAGCTAAATTTCATTAAAAATTACTTCAAATTGACCAATTTATAAAAAAGTAGGGTATTCACAGGTAAGTTTATGTTTATTTTTTTTTAGTTTTTAAGTGCTATTTTACCATAAAATCCTTAAAAAAAATTATTTTTTTTAAAAATTGGCTCCGAACGTAGGCAGTCGCCTTAAGGCAAGAAAATCATAATGCGCATTCTTTGAGAAATTTGTGTCGCAGACTCTTAAGACAACAACACATTCAGGTAATCTCTAGTAATTTCGTGATCATTATGCGTACAAAAATGGCCAGAACCCTTATTGATTTTTGTGAATACACATCCACCATAGATTTCTACAATAAACTAAAAATAGGCGTTTTAGAAACATAACAGAAGACTTTATTTTCATCGGTTTTCTATATTTACAGGAAAATATAATCTAAAAATAGTGTGTGTAGCATTTTAATAGGCATGGACTGATTTATTATCGGCTAGTCACGCCCTTCGCGTCTGAAAAAGATAATCCAGTGCTTACTCAGATTTGAATATATATGTATATATATATATATACTATATCTATATATATATATGTATATATATATATATACTATATCTGTACTATATATATGAATGTATATATATATATATATACTATATCTGTACATCTGTACCAAGCCACAGATACAGTGGTACCTCGACTTACGAGTTTTTCGAGATACGAGTTTTCTATCGGCATATTTTTTGCTTCGAGTTACGATCTATAATTCGGGTTACGAGCAAGCTTCAGATACCCCACCGCTAGTTTGCGCAGCGAATGCCATGTTACGTGCTCATAAAATGAGAACCCGTGAAGTATATAATACACTCATGGACAAAACAATTAACGCACCAAGAAGGAGTCGTCAAAATGAAACGAAATTTTACATACGTAATGACTACTTTGATATAAGTAAATGATAAGAAAATCAAAGAAAAAGGATAATTTATTTCAGAGAAAAAGGCAAAAGAACGGAGGAGTTAATACTCCGTTGGACCCCCTCTAGCGCGAATGCACGATGCGATATGATCGGGCATTGAGTCATACAAGTTCTGTATGATGTCTTGAGACATTTCGTTCCATATTTGCTGTAACCTTGCCACTAGTTCGTTCAAACTCGTGGGATGCCCAACTCGTCGTCCCAAATGATCCCAGATATGCTCGATTGGAGACAAATCTGGGGATCGGGCAGGCCAAGGAAGGGTAGTAACAGTGCGGAGACAGTCTTGTGACACCCTTGCCGTATGAGGCCGAGCATTGTCTTGTTGAAAAATGGCTCCTGGGAGCCGTTGCATGAGTGGCAACACATGTGGTTGCAGGATTTCATGAACATACCGCTGGGCTGTCATGGTGCCACGGAACAATACTAGGGGTGACCGTGTATTGTAGGCAATGGCACCCCATACCATCACACCAGCTGTGGGAGCGATGTGTCGCTGTACAGCAAAGGCAGGATTGAAGCGTTCACCACGGGCTCTCCACACACGAACACGATTGTCATCACTGCCGAGATTGAATCTGGATTCGTCGCTAAAGACGACCTGGTTCCATTCCGCCGCAGTCCAGTTTCCTCGTGCGCGGCAAAACTCCAAACGGAGGCGTCGATGGGTGGGCGTCAAGGGCAGCACACGTAATGGGCGCCGCGATACCAACTGTCCTTCAGCCAGGCGCCTTCGTATGGTTCGAGAAGACACAAAGGCCCCTAGTGAAGGTGCTACCTGTGCCTGGATGGCGGCCGATGAAGCAGTTGGCTGTACGCGTGCATTTCTTACGATGTGGCGGTCTTCTCGACGACTGGTCTGTCGAGGGCGTCCTGAGCCTGGTCTTCGTGTACATGACATCTCTCGGGTCCACTGGTCCCAACACCTCCTCACAACACAATCAGAGCGGCCTAATTGACGAGCTACTCGTCTAGCTGACCACCCAGCTTCCATCATCCCGACGATTCTCCCCCTCTCAAACTGCGACAACTGCTTATATTGTCTTTGAACACGGCGTAATGGCATGTCTATCTCAGCTCTTCCTTTGTAAATGATTCAGCACACTCAAACAAGCTTTGGTTACCTGTTTTATACTCCACAGAGTACGATGTTCAACGCCCTCTACAGGGTATACGTAATGCGCAATCACGCTGCATTTCTAATCATTTGCATATCTCCCCGACATGTACCTTCATTGCAAGTTTCGTTACGATCAAGCAATTATTTCTTGGTGCGCTAATTTTTTTGTCCATGAGTGTATTTACAACCTTTATGTACAATTATTATACAGTTGTATACATATTATTCTAAGACTACTATCCAGTCTTAAACCGAGAGATATCACTCAACAATTATAATCCGGGGCGGCTTGCTCTGCCAACACTTGAGTCGCCCTCCTAAACCGAACAGCGTCCAACCTCTCTCACGGAGAAATAACTTCAATTCCCTCCCCCCACACTGGAACCCCCCATAGGGTGTAAGGGATGGGATGACCTTGGTCAAAAATCAACCAATAAGATTTAATTATTTAGTTCAGCCTTTCTCCTCCTCTTCCATCAGCATCTTCAAATCTGATGTGCAAGGTAAATGTTGTACATTACACTTAATAAAACAAGTTTATTGCAGTACATTCTATTGTAGTAAAGCGCTTTTAAAAAAAAGCTAGCTTTATTACATGTTTGTGATAAAGGCCGGAATCAAACTTAACGCCGACAGTAATTATTGAATAGAGTTATTTAGGACGTAGCCCGTGAGAGACAGCTTTATGAGATTTGAAGATGGGAAGATCTGAGATGGAGACACAGATTAGATGACGGAGCCAAAAAGTGACATTATGTTACAAAGGTCTTTTATGTTGAATTTATGGTATACAGTTTGGACGGTGGCCACGTGCAAATCTTGGGTGGTCTAAAAAGGGCAGGCAGTTAGGGCGTGAAGTTTTTAAGTTCAGAAGCCAATGAGAAAGTGTGAAGGGAGAATGAAAAGTTAACGGTGTCCGGATTGGCTGATTGAAGTTTATGAGAAGGTGGAGTCATGAGTGTGAAAGGGGATTAAAATAAAATATATAGAAGGAGTATTGGAATAAGAAAAAAGGAGAGATTTTTCTGGATCGGGAAAGCTGTAGATCCGCATCTCCAACACGACTTAAAAAGTGATACTTTAAGTAGACCTGAGGGTTCCACCTTAACCCGTTCCTGCTACTGTGTGGGTAGAAGAGAAGAGCTACCCAGATTTCATATACGATAAACTCATAGAGAACGATTGCGTTGACTACGTAAAATAGAGAAGTCCGCACTCGAATTGCAGCAGAGACGAAGAGACCCAGCTTCCGTGCAAACTGCCGAGAAGCGATCCCCATCGCGAACGAAATCGAGAAGATACACGACGAGGAGAGCCCAGCGCCCCGTTCCACGACGTGAAGAGATAGATCCCACATCTAGAATTAAGTAGAGACAGCCCCCTGCCCAGTGGAGCAGTGTGACCCCGAACCCTCGGCGAGGCGAGGAGGCAAAAATAGCAAATTGGGTTGATGAAAAGCTTTTGGGGTGAGTTTTAAATCTCAATTTGATTTGTTCAGTTCCAATTTGAGCTACGTAAATTAGATTTTTCGTAAGGAAAGTGTTTTTGAGTGAGAAAGTGCTTTAGTGTTGAACTAATAGATAGGTTTATTCGTTTTGTGCTCGGGACGCTCCCTAACCTTTGCAAAGTAATAGTAAATACAATTTATGAGAGATAAAAATAGTGTGATTTGTTTTTGAGAAATGAAAGATTCTTTTTTATAGTTGTAAATATTAAGTATGTAAATAAACTAAGTTTTGTTATGTTAAAATCTATTTGTTTGTCTAAATTGAAAGTTGTTGGTGTTAAATTACATGATCTAAAATTGAGAATAGTTTATTGGTTTTTGTTCGGTTGCTAAATTCGACATCCAGAGCTTTGGGTTGTATTCAACAAAATAAATAATAAAACACAACGCACCCAAATAATTTCTAAAAAAAAAAGATATATATAAATTGTACTAACCAAAATAATTTACGATACGCGCCCAACAAACTAAAAACTGGATGTAGCAACACGACATCTATTGTATTGCATTTTTATTCAATGTTCATCATTTCTAAGCACATTTTTCTTATTTAAAAAAATGTAACAAAAAATTGCGGTATTTTGGAGAGCCCGGAACGAATTAATGGCATTTCCATTCATTCCAATGGGGAAAATTGATTCGAGATACGGGTATTTTGAGTTACGAGCTCCGTCATGGAACGAATTAAACTCTTAAGTCGAGGCACCACTGTATATATCCCTTACGTCGGCTCATCGGTCTAGGAGATCGCTGTTGCACCTGTTCTGAAGGGTGGGGTGGTGGCGGGGGTTTGTGAGTTCTTCAGTCGGGTCCTGACCTTCAAGTGCAACACATCGGAGATTTTCGCCCGCTCGTAGCTTGTCGGTAAATTTAATCTTTGTAAAACATAGTCGGTCTTTTGGACCGATGAGACTTGGACTGATTTAATTTTTTGCTGATCTGTATGACCGATAAGCCTTTAACCGTATTAATTGTCTATCAGTCTGTATGCATTCTATTCCCAAGATCTTTGTTTTATGGTTGTAATTAGCATGGCTGGAAGAATTCCTACCGGACATTTTGTCTCTCTCGCACTATCACAGATGGAGGAATCGGATTCTGAAATTGATTCAGAGGACTCCTACATTCCAAACAATTGTCCTACTCTTCCTCAAATCTCCGATAAGGAGAAAAATAGTGATGATGAAGTTAGTTTACAAGATTAGGAGCAGATTGTCAGTATTTCTGAACAGCAGCAACAAATCACAACACTTACCTTTGAACAGCCTTCATCGACCAGTCATGGTAACGTTCATATTATTTCAGACAAAGAGAGTAGCGGAGGGGAATGTTCCACGGAAACGAAGGGGTCAAATACCACGGAAATTCGTCATAACAAGTGATGATGGTTCTGAAGATTCAAGGAGTGAGGACAGATAAAAAAATCTTGTGAAAGTACTCAATATCGAGAGAAAAAAATTGTTTTACTTGGTGTTCCAAGCCCTTGCGTTCTATAATACAGTCAGCACCTTGTAATGTGATAAAAGTGAACGTAAACAAGTTAGAGGGTCTAGCGCTGGCCTTGGGCCACGACTTTTTTCCAGAACAAGTTTAGCGTTCGCTATTTACTGACAAGTTAATGAAAAAGTCGTCAATCATACCAATAGCAAAATAACAAAAATGCTCTCACACATCGAAAATCCTTCAGATCATTATTATAAGGACATTACATTAGAAGTAATAAACGCAATCATTGGAATCATGATTCTTTGTGCAATTTTTAAATCATCTCGAGAATCAATGACCTTGTTATTATCTTTACAAAATTTTCTGTTTGTAAAGTTTTGTTACCAATGTTATTTTTCTAATTGTATGATATATACAGACTAAATTTTTGTTGAATAATCTATTTTTTATTTAACCTTTTCATGAATGAGAGGTGGCAGTAGTTTTGCATTGATGACTTCTAACTGCGAAAAACTTATAAAAATAGGAAAATATCCTGATTTTATAGCGTGGCGGTCTGTGAGACCTATGAGCTGGGGAACAGTATAAAGACAGATGAGCCGGCGTAAGGGATATACACTCGAACCTCCATATATCGAACTTCCACTTATCGAAAGTGAACTCTTAGCAAATCTCCATGTTCATTACATAGAAAAATTGTTTCTATATATCGAAAAAAATCTCTATATATCGAAATTTTTTTCAAGACATATTGGGAGATTTTATTCCACTTTAGAATAAAATCTCCCAATTTTTGGCATTTGAAACAATACGTCGTGGACATTAATTCGCGGAAAATGTCCCTGATTATGTTTTGAGTGGACTGAATAAATACGAACATTTCTTTGAACTTTCCGCAAAACTGGCTGTTCGGCAAGATATTCGTAGTTTTTTTAAAAAAAGAATGTAACTGTGATCATTGTAACGACTGTCTGGATTATTGTTTTTTTAAAGGTATGTAGTACTCAATAAATCTTTCATATTAATTCATTTTTTAGTTATTAACTTTCATTTAATGGGATTCGCATATAAATTAGAAATGGAGTTTCGTATACGAGAATTAGATTTAATTTTTTTAGGAGAATTATGATAAAACTAAGCTCAATTCTATATATCGAAATTTCTATATATCGAATTTTTTTGCGGCAATTTGCTACTTCGATATATGGAGGTTCGACTGTATATTTGTGTGTGTGTGTGTGTGAGAGAGAGAGAGAGAGAGAGAGAGAAAGTAAGTAAGTAAGTAAGTAAGTAAGTAAGTAATAATAACGCCCCACCAGTTGATTTCTATTCCATTAATTCGCTGCTTTTGATCTTGTCTTTCCCGTTATATAATTCACTTCCGCGTTCCTTCGGTATCGGAATGGTTGTTGCCTCGGCATATGGCACCGCATGGGGTTACGTGGTAAAAAAGAAACTAATTTTGCTTTGTGTGCTGTTGTGAGTTCGAACTCTGAATTTAAGAGATTGAATCACCATTTGAACGGTCGATCAGAATATGATACGATTTTCGAAAGAGTTGAACGCTGAAAGGCATCTCACAGACTGTAGGAATTTTTTAATATATTCTTTTAAAGTTAGCAAACTATGAAAATTTTTCATTCCCAGATAAGTAGTCTGGTCAGTACAGAACTTAACAGTGCTGACTTAAAACTATAGATGTTAAGTGGGATACTTTGTAGATAATACGAGATGGAAAATTTTGATATGGGCAATAAGATCACCGTGGAAACATGAGATTGGGTTGCTTCATTCTCAAAGCTCTATGGCAGGCATATCCAACTCGCGGCCCTTGACTGCTAGTAATGCGACCCTACAAGATTCCAAACTTCATAAAACCTATCTTCGCAGAGGAAAATACCCCTCTTTTTACAATCACGCCTTATTCATATCATCGCTGTTTTGCACCATGTACATTTCTCGAACAACTGTTTTCAATGATGAAACACATGAAGAGTAAAATGACAGGAAAAATTGCTGATGAGATCAATCTCTAAAGCTCACTAAAAATGGAAACAACTTCCTTCGAACCAGACATGGATGCATTCGTTTCACAAAAATAAAGACAAATATCCCACTAATTTTGTGTTTATACTGGCATCTTTTATCACTAATAAGATTGAAAATTTAAAAAATAAATAAAAGGACATTGCCAAACCCAGTCTGTATCGCTTGGGCAAGCAATAAACAGTTAAACAGAAAAGTATCAAAATGCGTCAAAATTTTGACATATATATATATATATATATATATATATATATATATATATATATATATATATATATATATATATATATATATATATATATATATATATATATATATTTATATATATATATATATATATATATATATATATATATATATATATATAAAACATGCATACATATATACATGCAAAAGAGGTAAGCAACGATAAGTAATTCTACGTTAATAACCCACGGTAGTTTCGTTAGAAAAGACTACCTGAATTTTTTTTTCTTTTATACATTAAGAGAGAGAGACAGAGAGAGTGTGTGTGTGTAACTAACCAATGGCGCAACAGTCCATTGTGGACCGAGGCCGACGGTGCCCATCTCCGCTTTCTTGACCGTGGACTTGGGGTGTCATACAGCACATGTAGGGATACGTAAATTTCGCATAAAAAAATATCGAAATTTCGCAAACAAAAAAAAATACACTATGTAAAATTTCCCATTTATTCGCAAAAAAATATAAATTCAAAAATTTCGTATTTATTTTTAAAAAATTACAATTTTACATACTTGGATAGGTTAAGTTCAAAATTCTTAGCTAAAAGCTAATATTGTAGTAGTCTCCACATTATCTTCCTTAAGTCTTTGACTTTTGTCATTAATTACTATGTTGTACATACTAAAATATCTCAGCATCTACTCTGTTAACGGGATTATAGAGGCTTTGTGTAACTGCCTTTGCAAAGTTAAGGTCGCAGCATTTCGTTGCAATTAAAATCTGTTTAACATCTACAGGAGTCTCTTGGTTGACTACTGTAAGTAGCTGAAATTCCCTTGACTTTGGCGCTCAAGAGACGTTCTTAAATCTAATAAATTGTTCCAGAAAACCTTGGTTTATTTTTACTGTCAGATATTTAGGTTTGACTCCGGTACGGACAAACTGCCCGGGTGAAATTCGGAGCAAATCCGAAAGAGAGTGAGATTTCTCAGTTATAGACCTCGGACGGTCTTAGTTAAGCAATTATGTTAATAAATTATTACTATCATTACCTAATTTCGCCTAAAAAGCCGTTTATCGCCGAGTTTTCGCCGAAAAGTAGTAAAAAAATAATTTTAGCATTTATTCGCTCATATCGGCAAATTTTGCGTTTATTCGCATCTATTTCGTAAATACGAAAATTACGCATCCTTAAGCATATGTCTCGGGCAGGTCGTCAGCCTGCCGCAGGACCCCCACAGTTAGTTTCCAAGCATCCTTGGTCCTCATTTTATCGACCCACTCAATATATATATATATATATATATATATATATATATATATATATATATATATATATATATATATATATATATATATATATATTATATATATATATATATATATATATATATATATATATATACACACTGAAGTGCCACTGAATTAGGGATACCTACCTGGTAACGAGTTGGGCCTCCTCTGGCCTTGATAACGGCTGCCACACGACGAGGCATAGATTCAACAAGTTTCTGGAAACGTTCCACGGGAATGGCTTGCCTAATATTGGCTAAAGCTGTCCATAATTCAGTAAGGTTCTTTGGTGCTGTGTGATGGCCTTTCACGCCTTGTTCCAAAACATCCCAAAGATGCTCAATAGGATTTGAGTCTGGGCTTCTAGGTGGCCAATTCATGACAGAGAAGTCAGAGGAATGCTCATCCAACCAGCCAGTAGCCAACCGGGACTTGTGAGAGGTACAGTTGTCTTGCTGGAAAACTCCATTACCGTGCGGATAACAGAACAGCATAAATGTATGGAGGTGATCACCCAGCAACTCTACGTACCGAATTGCATTGAGAGAGGTTGGTACACGCACCAAAGATCCCAAACTGTGCCACGAAAAAACACCCCACACCATGATTGAGCCACCATCCCCTTGTACAGTTCCAGCCAGGCATACAGGATCCATGGCTTCATGAGCCTGACGCCATATTCTCAGCCTCCCGTCGGCGTTAAGTAGTCGGAATCGAGACTCATCACTCCATGCTACTCGTTTCCAGTCCTCTACACTCCAGTCTCTGTGCTCTCTTGCCCAGGCAAGACGTGCAGCCCGATGGCGAGTATAGAGCAATGGTACTCTCGTAGGTCGACGGCTCCCGAAACCCATACGGTGAAGCGAGCGTTGCACAGTCCGTTTACTGACTGTACGACTGGCACCGTCATTAAACTGGGTGGTAATTTAAGCTAATGTTTGGCTTCGCTGGCTACGTACAATACGCCTGAGCCGTCTCTCACCACGCACTGTCAAGGCTAATTGTCCTTTGCAGTTTGCCCGATCGCTAGTTTTTTTTTCCACCATCCATGTATTCTTGGTATACTCTTGACACTGTCGACATTGAAAATCCTAGCTGTCTGACGATTTCGGAAATTGAATGGCCCATGCGTCGCGCACCTACGATTTGTCCGTGATCGAAGGCGTCTAAATCAGGCAGTTTACCCATACTGGCAATTCCAACAACTAATTCAGAACAACCACAGTACGCGCTATATATGCAGTTACCACAGCGCCCTCACTTGTTCATACATGATGCGCAGCGCTACACAATTTGCATAGCCTTTGCTATCCCTAATTCAGTGGCACTTCAGTGTATATATATATATGCGCCCAAGGCAATTCCTCTTCTCACAATGTGGCCCCAGGCAAACCAAAAGGTTGGACACCCACGCTCTATGGCAGTGGTACGTAAATCGTGGGTCGCGACCCACAGGGGATTCAATAAAAAAAATTGGAAGGGGTCGAGGATGGTCTGAAGTAAATTTATATCCTTAAATTTTCTATTTATTACATTATTTTTAATGTTTTTATTTATATTTTTATATGTTAAAATATATGTGTTTTTTTAAATAAAAGCGGTTTTTTTAAATAAAACAGTCTTACAATAAATAAGTCATCAGCAAAAGGCTATACTTCCATTTCTTCCATTTTCATCTACCTACCTGTTTGAGACCGGGTTTTCAATTATGAATTTTTGAAATAGTTTGCCAAAATTTATTTCTTTTTCTATATTCTTGTTAAGAGTTTTCCAACTTTTTTTTTTTTTAATTTTGCTTCAATCAAAAAATTTTCCTCGGAGATCGTGTGATTTTTTTTTATTTAAAAGAAAGTGGGTCGCATTCGAAAAAAGTTTGGGCACCACTGCTCAATGGTAAACTTAGATGCACAATATACGAGTTAGATGTACAGAGTTAGAAATACAAATGCACCATAGAGTAGGAATGGATAGTACACAGCATAAAAACTTTTTAATCTTCGGTGTGTGCTATTTGGACCTAAAAGTTGTACAATATGTTTTAAGCCCAGAGAATAAAAATGTTCTTTTTTTTTTCTAGAATTTTGTGTTTCCTCAAAATCCTCCCCTTTAAAAACACTATCCATCCGGTAATTCTCTGTACAATATTTCTTCTCGGTCCACTGTAATACCGTCTCAGATAGGCTCTGACTGTTTAGTTTAGAGTCACTGTATGATGTTATGTGCGTGTGTGCATGTTCGTTGTATGTCGTAACTGCGGAAAATGCCTCCATAATATTGATCCGGTTCTCTGCCTCCTCCCTCATGCTCTATATTCCATATCCCACCATTTTCTCATACAGTATGCCGACGTCCGCACAATAGCTGGATGCCCGCTCTATCCACAGTCGGAGTTATCGATCACTACTTCTCTCTGACGTCTCACCCCCCCCCCCCCCCCCAACATGTGTGCTCGTGTGTAGGAGAGCACGCTGGCATGCCCCGTAGGGGGTCGCTGAAAATGCCAGTAATGAACGAGAAATTCGGAAAAGCCGTTTTAATTTTCTTCAGCCCGTACTCGAAACGAAAGGGGGGGGGGGGGTAAGATAACCTAGAACCGCGGACTAAATTAGAGAGGGATAAACCAAACTCTTACTTCATTGTTTTTGGAGTTTATTAAAAGTTTAATGCGTGAGAAGTCTTTTGTAAAATTCTTTTTTATGCAAGGCAGAATTTATTGAAATTTTCAGTATAACGTTACATTTATGAGACCTCGGGCCATTCTTTAGAATGCATAAAATTTTTGGCTCGAAAACTAGCAAACCAATCAGGGAATAGAGAAAACTTCATTAATTCACCATGATTAAGGCTGCTGTTTATTAGTAGCTCTATTCGATTCGCTCACCTTAGTGTTAAGCTTTGATTTTTTTTTTTTTTTTAACGTAGGATTACGTTCCTCCATAACGATCCTCCGGAAAGCAAAATTTCACATGTTCTGCGCCTTGAGTTATAATTTTGGCAGTGCGCCAGACCCAGTCTGCATCGATAAAAATGTAAATTATAAAGCTTATTTCTAATTAAACAGTGGATCAAACAAATCTAATTAAATCTAATTAAACAGTATCTAACAAATATACAGTAAACTTATTCAAACCAAACGTGCGAATCCCGCAACACGGTGTTATTAATTCTCAATAAAATCAGACGAAGTTCCGCAGGCTCAAAGTTTCTTTCTTTCTTATTGTTTGTATATCATTTCAGTAGAAACACGCTAAGCGCATTCTGTCTGGCCAGATGAACATGAAGAGCGGGGGTGCAACCCAGTATTTTTTTGATGGAATGCATGAAAAATTTTATATCTATATATCTACCCGGGCAACGCAGGGCAATAATGCTAGTGTATATATATATATATATATATATATATATATATATATATATATATATATATAACCCGCCCGACGGGTTTGTAACCAGTTGCGCCGTGTGCGTGGCTCCATTCAATTACATAGGTTACGACTCATCACGGACTGATTTGTGATTGGAGTCAGTTATCATTTTTTTTTAGTTGCTCCGTGTGCAGACGGCCTTAAGATAAATGGCAAACCTCTGGCATGAGCCCGAAATGCCGCGCAGATGGCATTCAGATCATTTTGACGGTATTGAATTCGGGGGACCTTGAAACATAATTAACAATCGAGTTCTATGCAGAAACAAAAGTTTGCCGATCTTAGAATTAATCTGAAAACAAATGAAACCGATCATTGGACACCAGAAATAAAAAATTCCGAAAGTGAATACCTTAAATTCCAAAACGGAAAATTTCATATGCTTCTAAAAACTACTCGTGGATTTGAAAGTCTTTTTCATACGCACATGCTAATGTTTATGATCAGAAATGAGCTTTTTAAAATAAGAACTTCAGAAATAAATGGACTGACGAATCTAGTTCGACAAATGTTTTCTTCTAAGTATCCATATTTATCAGTCAAAATGATATTAATCAAATGATCGATATTATTTTTTTATTGTTTAATGTATACAAAATCTTTTACTTTTACTCCTGTAAAAATATTGTTCTTTCAATAACGCAGTTCTAGTTTGTTACAATTAATTATAATCTGTTACGAAAAATTTTAACGTAGGATTACGTTCCTCCATAACGATCCTGCGGAAAGGAAAATTTCAGACGCTAAAACCGTCCGTCCGTCCACCCTCGCGAGCTATAATTCTGGCAGCGGGCCAAACCCAGTTTATCGCTTGGACAAGCAGTAAACAGTTAAACAGAAAATTAACAAGATGCGTCAAAATTTTGACATATATATATATATATATATATATATATATATATATATATACATACGTACATATATATAGATACACACACACACATATATATATATATATATATATATATATATGCATAACGCATACATACATATATACATACAAAAGAGGTAAGCAACGATAAGTAATCCTACGTTAATAATCCATGGTAGTTTCGTTAGAAGAGACTACCTGAATTTTTTTTTCCTATCAATGAACTTGCTGGCACGCCAACACCTACGAGTAAAAGAATATTGCATTTCAATTTTTGGGCCCGTACACAAGAAACGGTTCGCTACCCCTGGCTCAGATGGTTAACGAGTGAAGTGGCAACTTTTTTTCTTCGCATACTGCGACGCTAACGTTCTCTACGTCGCTGTTCTTCCCCCCCCCCCCCCTGACGAATAAGATCTTTTTCGACGCCTCCAGTCAAATTCAGATTCGGTAATTAGCTACTTAATAGCGCCACCGGGACATTCTGTGCCAAAGAGAAAAACGATTCCGAGGATATCGCATTTGATGAGCAAAATCGCCGAAGAAGAAGGGAAAATGTTGCTTGAAGTTGCTAAAAAGACGAGTAATATAGGCGGTATTTAACAGGCGAAGAAAAGAATCATAAATCAATATGTTTATTTGAAATCTGGAACTAACTCAGTTAACTCAGTTTTAGCCAAATCTTAATAATGATTACAATATGAAATACGATTAATACTGAAAACAAAAAAGACAGAAGTTGGGATTAGCTAACGTTCATCCTTTCTTCATCCCTTTTGGGGCGATCTCCAGCCAAATTTAACGACCTTTAAACTTTATTTTTGTTTAAAGACTCATGAATAGTTCAACGGGCAACCGCTTAAAATTAATGCAAACTTAGAACACCGCCAAGTGGTAGCTAATTGGAACTACAGCCTTAAAAATTACCGTAATTGGAGGCCTCTCTGCTTCGATTTCATAGGAACTTAATTTAATGCGGAGCTATCACCGTTTTATAAGATAATTTTCTTTTAAGGTTGCTGAGTACTAGCCTATTCGATTCGCTTAGCTCAGTGTTAACACATCGTGAAAATTTTTTCGATCATTGCCGACTTGGATTTAAAGATTTTTTTTTTTTTTAGATTGTACTAGTAATAGAGAAAGAATTTTTTTAAAATTCTGCTGACTTATTAATTTTTTTTATTTCATCCACCAAATGAAATTATCTATATATTTAAGTTTCTAAGCCAATTATTTGGGCAGTCTGTGAGAGAAAACTACTGCATCCATTACTTCATTTTGGTCTTAAACAAAAGATTGTAATGTGTAGTTGTGTCAAATTTGGTTTTTGTAACCGTAATTTCTATTTATTAACGATAATCTATATCTATATATATAAAACAGTTCCGTAACTGACTCATTCATTCATTCATTCATTCATTCACTGACTGACTGACATACAACGCACAGACCAAACCGCTGGACCTAAAGGGCTGAAATTTTGCATGGCGATTCTTCTAATAGTGTAGAGGTGCACTAAGAAAGATTTTTCAAAAATTCTTCTTAGATTTTTTTTAATTATGTTTTTAAGCTGTTTTTTAAACTTTTTTTACGTTTGCATTTAAAATAATACATTGAGGGTTATAAAATTTATATCACGAGAAAGATCATAAAAATTTCTTCAAAATGAAATTTTTTTCGAATTTTTACCTCCATTTCCTGATTTTTGGTGAATTTTTAAAGATTAATTTTTAGAATTTAATTTATTAAATGCTGATCACGTGATTTCATTTTCTGGTACTTTAGATTTATCGTCACGTGCATAAAAACTAAATAGACAAAAAATAATTTTTTTTTCTTGCTAATGCGGCAGACGATTGGACATTATCCAAAAAAATATTAAAATACAGTAAAAAAAATGTTCTAGAAACTGTACTATATTAACTGTACTATATTCTTTAGTATTCTTTATATTAGATTTAATTTGAATATCTTCTTCTACATTATTTTGTCTATAAAAATATCCCTTACGATTTTTTTATAAATATATATATATATATATATATATTTACATCAATTATATACATTGATCGTCGTATTTATTATATATATATTGGCATTAATTGCATACATTGACCGATGTTTTTACTTTGAATGTACTCCGTAGCGAAGTGCGGGTTTTCAGCTAGTATGTATATAAAACAGTTCCGTAACTGACTCATTCATTCACTGACTGACTGACTGACTGACATACAACGCACAGACCAAACCGCTGGACCTAAAGGGCTGAAATTTTGCATGGCAATTCTTCTAATAGTGTAGAGGTGCACTAAGAAAGATTTTTCAAAAATTCTTCTTAGATTTTTTTAAATTAAATTTTTAAGCTGTTTTTTAAACTTTTTTTACGTTTGCATTTAAAATAATACATTGAGGGTTATAAAATTTATATCACAAGAAAGATCATAAAAATTCCTTCAAAATGAAATTTTTTTCGAATTTTTACCTCCATTTCCTGATTTTTGGTGAATTTTTAAAGATTAATTTTTAGAATTTAATTTATTAAATGCTGATCACGTGATTTCTTTTTCTGGTACTTTCAATAAATTTATCGTCACGTGCATAACAACTAAATAGACAAAAATGATATTTTTTTCTCTTTCTAATGCAGCAGACGATTAGATATTATCAAAAAAAATAAATATCCCTTACGATTTTTTTATAAAATATATTTTTTACATCAATTGTATACATTGATCGTTGCATTTATTATAAATATATATAATTTTTTTTTGGCATTAATTGCATACATTGGCCGTTGTATTTAATTTGAACGTACTCCGTAGCGAAGCGCGAGTTTTCAGCTAGTTTATAATAAAAAAATTGCTTTCTGCGCACGCTCAGTGACATGTTTAAATATGGCTTTAGGTACTCATTAAGCACGAGATCGCATAAACACATTCATTTGTTTCTGCTCATGTTCAGTGACATGTTTTAATATGGCTTTAGATACTTACTAAGCACTAGGCAGCATAAACACGTTAATTTGTTTATTCCGAGAAATCTCTCTAGCTTTCTCTCACTGCCATTTTTATTTTTAATTATGTTTGTGAGATATAGAATCAAACCTGACGGAAATTGTTTATTTCGCGCTGTTGAGTAACCCTATTTCTTTTTATTGGGTTCAATAGCACTTTTTTAAAGTGCATTTCTCTCTTCCTAATATTGTTATTTTTCGACATTTGGCAATGATGTGTTGAGTATAATGTTTGTATTAGTTCATTTATTTACTATCCAGCCGTCAAGTTTTGACACAGATACAAACTAGTGTGCATTTAAAACACAGTATACCCCATTTTTCTGCGAATAATTCCAACTTAAAAACATTATTCGCGTTTCTTTTAAAGAAAGAAAATGATACCCGGGTAAAAATGTTCTTTCTCTAAGCCCGTCTGCATACGGAGCAACTCAAAAGAAACTGATAACTGACTCAAATCACAAACAATTCCGTGATGAGTCGTAACCTATGTAATTGAATGGAGCCACGCACACGGCGCAACTGGTTACAAACTCGTCGGACGAGTTTGTAACCAGTTGCGCCGTGTGCGTGGCTCCATTCAATTACATAGGTTACGACTCATCACGGAATTGTTTGTGATTTGAGTCAGTTATCAGTTTCTTTTGCGTTGCTCCGTGTGCAGACGGCCTAATACGGAGTACAATTTCAAAAAGAAAAATCTTCTAATACAAGTCGACAATCAATGGAGGGAAAAAAAAAAATTTCCCATAGGTTAACATTGAGCTGAACGAATCCAGTATGGCTGCCTTGGTAGACAAGGGTGCCAAGTTACGAATCCTGATACCTCATATTATTGGTTATTTATGTTATATAGCAAGAAGTCTTAACAGAATTATATCCAACGGCAGATTCTCGCGCGTCAGTCAGACCGCCATTGTCTGATTAATTTATGACGTTCGATTCGCTGATGCGAGTTTAGGAACATGTGTAGTTTGGTATCGTCAAGAGGCCTCCCCCCCCTTCCCCCACTCCCCATCGCAGTAGAACCCCGTAGAATTTAGTTAATGAAATCCACATGAGTAATCAGGACTAGAACCATAATATCAGCAGTTGTTCAAAATCGTAAAGCAGTTGCAGATGCAGTATTTATTGTACGTGTGTCTATAACTTTTTGATGAGCGGTTTAAACGAACTTTTAACGTTCAAGATAGACCATTTAATCCAGAATTTTTTTTAAATCTAGGCAAAATTAGTAACCGGGGTGTTGTTACTTTATATTAATAATTATGAGGAAGAGGAGATGGGGCAGATTTCGAAATTACTAGTTTTCGGTGCATGAAAATTAGTATTCACTGTGTAAGAAGATAATGAAAGATTCCGCAATAGCTCGTGAAGATAGATGACTACAAGTTATTGGGCCCTGTAGCGTACTGGAAATAGGGTCTTATTTATTCCCGAGACCCCACAAGCGCTTGGAAAACACAGCTGCGTGTTTTTCAAGGAATGTGTTGTTCGGTTCCGCCAGTTCGGAACACGTGGGGGGATTAAAAACCGTTTCCCTCACAGAGGCAGCCACTAAAGCTGTCATCTTAACGTCCTGCAATGTAGAAAAGTTCGGCGTCTGAAAAGAACTGTCAGCTGATAATCTGGCGGCTCCTCCACTCCTTCTGAAAATCCAGACATTGAGGGGAGACGCTGTATAAAATCCGAGCGGGATAGACGTGTTTTTGCTAGGCTCCTGGGTTTTCGGGCCGGAATGGGCCCTGGAGCCCGCACTGTAAATCTGCACGTAAATTACGTAAATATGTCGAAAATGTCTACTGTTTAATTTTTTTTCTTGTTAATAAATTGTTAAGTTTTGTTTTAAAAATTTGGCCTTCGTTTTGTAAATTAGAACACTGTCTTTCTTTGGTATGGATCAATAGTTGTGGAATTAATTCAAAATGCCTCAGAGAGATAATGCCTTACTACTTGTCGTGACGCCACAGCCCATACTAGTTTTACTAATTTTATACTAGTTTCTTTATATGTATACTAGTTTCGGACCCCAGAGTATTCTTCAAACCCAGTGGTAGTCAGAACTTATAAATCTAAACTAGTTTTTAATTTGCTTCCCTCCGAAGAAAATAATGTGCTCTTTGATAGAATGGCAGAAATTTTCAGAATGAATTCTACAAACATTGATACATACAAAGACACTGGCAAACATTTGAAAGAAAACGGAAGGCACAATTTTGAATGAGCGGTTGTCTAAAGAGAGGTTTGGTTTGGAGCGCTACGGTCTTTTTTTTTTTTTTTTTTGGCTACACGAGGGCTAATTAGACCGGGATCTACTGCTTAAAGCTGATTACGGGCAGCTACAAACTGTCTGTAGAGAGAGGCAGAATGAAAAGAAGAAAAAAAAAGCTTAGATGAGCATGTTCTGTCTACAACAAGAATGCAGCGACCGAAATGGTTTTCTTTGTCAACAATAAAACTTATAAGACATGACAAGAAGAGTAGTCGCAAACATAACAACGTCGGATCGTGAAACTTGCACAACTGGCAGAGCGTCACCTCAAATGAGAGTATCCGACCTCAGCGCTGGTGAAATATCGTTATTAAGTGACCGCTGCAAATGATCCACGAAAGACCTGTATGTGTAGTAATTTATTACTGTGGGGCCCCAAACAGTATACTGGTTGGCGCGTCGGGACTCAGTACTGAAAATACTCGAGTACCGACAAATGCCACTGAATGCTCTAGTACAGGGGCGTTCAAACATTTAGCTTCCTTGGGCCACAATGAAAGAAAACGAATTGTTTTGGGTCCCACAAAAATATTCTTAAGCTTTAAAAATAGTTAATGAGTAAAAAAAAGTATAATATAAATAATATCTATCATTATAAATTTTATTTATAATCATAAAGATAACTATAGGAGTCATAAGATTAATGTGATATTTGGCATTGAATATGAGAAACTAATGCATTATATGGGTCAATTGAAGTGGGGACTAAAAAACATTTAGTCCGTCCAGGCGGGCTACTGATATTTTATTTTCGCTTTGAGCTCTCTTTCTGGGCCGCACTAATACTTGCTTTGGGCCGCGGGTTGGACATCCTTGCTCTAGTATGTACATCGGATATACACACGTTAAAACCTGTAGGCCGGAAAGCCCTTCCGTGGGGTTTGTAGGGCTGGGATGAAGGTACGAGCCCTCCAAATATCGCCTCTGGGGGATTGTTCGGTCTAAACTGGGGTGATTACGACCCTTATAGTGCCATAGCAGGTGCTAAAACCGGAGCCGCACCCCTCAACCTTGCAAGGGGCATACGAAAGAAAGAGAGTTGAGAAGAATTTTCCGAAGATATATCTTTCATTCATGCATCAATTTTCGGAGTACTCGGCAAGGAATATATATATATATATATATATATATATATATATATATATATATATATATATATATATATATATATATATATATATGTGTGTGTGTGTGTGTGTGTGTGTGTGTGTGTGTGTGTGTGTGTGTGTGTGTGTGTGTGTGTGTGTGTGCGTGTATATATATATATATATATATATATGACGCGGCGCTTATTACACCCACCTCCACTGTGTCGTCTTCTATCCAAACTTAATCCTTCTTAATCTATTTTTGAATAATTATTAAAGTTATAGCAGTCAATGATTTAAAGACCTGTGGCAAAGAACTACAAATTAATCCACTTAACGAGTTTATTTCCAAATATTAATCTACCCGATTCAATCTGCTAATTAAATTCCAAGAAATCATCTCTTTCCTCGTGACGTGTGACCGAACTGATTGAAAAACTCCCGCTCTCTGCCGGCATTCGAGGTCAAACAGAGTTTCTACTCTCATGGCACATGCGCAGAGCCCAAACTAGAATTGTCTAGAAGCATTCTTCCCGCCAAACCTGTACAGTATCTCAAAATAGATTCTCTCTGCATGGAACTTCAATCCACCGCGAATCGAAGGTCAATTACTGAAAAGGGGAAAAAACCCTTTCTCTCGACGCGTCTTGGCATATGAAACTAGCGGCTTTAGCGCCACGAAAATAATTTATCCCGAAGCCCCCTTTAAATTTAACTTAATTATTCTTTCCCCAATTAATTCCTTACTTACACACACACACACACACACACACACACACACACATATATATATATATATATATATATATATATATATATATACACTCAAGAGCCAAAACATTATGACCACCCCTACATTTTGCAATGAATTCGCCTGGATGACGTGGAAGGCACGTGATCAGGTGGAAGTGGTATTTAACTGCTGCTGGAGAGTCTGAAGAATCATTCTTTCACTTACTTCTGTGTGTGATGGGAAAGGCTGCGGATCTAAGCGCCTTTGATAGAGGGCAGATTGTAATGGCTCGAAGACTCGGAACAAGTATTTCCGAAACTGCACGACTCATGGGTTGTTTGCTACCTACAGTTGTTAGTACTTATGCAAAGTGGATGAATGACGGTGAAACCAGCAGTATACGACATGGTGTTGGACGTCCACACGCTATCAAAGAAAAAGGTCGTCGGAGACTGTCTCGCATGGTGAAGCAAAACCGGAGCCAGACAGTGGCTCAGCTAACAGCCCAATACAATGCAGGGCTAAGTATCGCAGCACACTGTTCAGCGGACACTGTTGGATATGGGGCTACGCAGCAAACGTCCCACTCGTGTGCCTTTGCTGACCAAGTGTCATCGCCAACTGCGCCAGCGCTGGGCCCGGGAACATCGCTACTGGTCCATGGATCAGTGGGAGAGAGTTGCCTGGTCAGATGAATCACGGTTTGTCATTCATCGCGCCGATGGCCGTGTCAGGATACGCCGTCTTCCAGGGGAACTGTTGCTCCCTCAATGTACAGTAGGTCATACACAGGCCGGTGGTGGCGGTATTATGCTTTGGGGGACGTTCTCTTGGGCGTCTCTGGGACCCGTGGTTGTGGTAGAGCAGACCATGAATGCTACAGGGTATCCGAACATCATTGCGGACCAGTTGCACCCTTACATAGCCTCTGTTTTTCCAGCTGGAAATGGAATGTTCCAACAGGACAACACCCCGTGTCACAAGGCTAAAATTGTGTTGGAGTGGTTCCAGGAACATGATGCTGAATTCCAGTTAATGTCCTGGCCGCCAAACTCACCGGATCTCAATCCGATAGAACGCATTTGGGATGTCATGGGACGGCAGCTCAGAGTTCAAAGACCACCAATTCGCAATAGCTCGGATTTGCGTGACCGTTGCTTAAACATCTGGTACAATCTGTCTCCGGCCATCTATCAAGGACTTGTGGCATCCATGCCAAGGTGGGTTGAAGCCGTTTTGCTCGCCAAAGGTGGGCCAACTCGTTATTGACAGGTGGTCATAATGTTTTGGCTCTTGAGTGTATATATATATATATATATATAACGCATAACGTTATTTAACAGTACATACTATACAGGGTTTGGAATTCAGCCCTAGGTTGCATTGTAAATATTGTTCGTCTTGATGAGTACTATCACTCCTCTTATTTTGTCGACACAATTTGCGAACACCCTGTATATCATGTGTTACGAGATGCTTAAATTGTATTCCTCCTGCATAAAATGTACCCCAAATTTGAAAGGAACGTCTCGGTTACACGTCGCAAAAAAATTCAGGTCATAAATATTCTTGAATTTGTTTTTGTTATATTAAGAAAGTCTATTTTCCACGCATTATTTTCTTCCACGTTTTCTCCTCTTTGGGGGAATTCAGTTATAGCTTGAAATTCTATTATTTATAAAGATATTCCTTGCTAATGCTCCCTTTGTGGAGCCTAGTTTCACACATCTGGTCTTTCATTGGTCAATATCGCTTAAAATTAAAATTATCGGCAAAGATTAAATTTATCGTCAAATTTATAATTATTATAGTTAAATTATAATTATAGTAAAATTATAATTATAATTATTCGACATACCGATAATTATCGGCATGTCGAATAACCTTCATCTTTGACACAACTTACAGCTGTGAAACCTCGTGTTCTACATTAAGGTTGATAAAATATAAACAACGATCGATGACGACTAATCAACATTGAACTGAATGGCCAAGCACTGCAACAACTCAAAATATGACAGATTTGAATAAAATGGCAAAACAATTTAAATAAAAATAATTATTAAAGCTATTAAAACTAGATAAGAATTAAGAAGTATGAATTAATCTAACAGTTGGAAAACGATATATTTAATGAAAACATTAGAAAAATATTTCAGGTAGTCTCTTCTAACGAAACTACCGCGGGTTGTTAATGTAGGATTACTTATTGTTGCTTACCTCTTTTGTATGTATAGATGTATGTATGTGTTATGTATATATGTGTCTATATACAGTCGAACCTCCATATATCGAAGTAGCAAATTGCCAGAAAAAAATTCGATATATAGAAATTTCGATATATAGAATTGAGCTTAGTTTTATCATAATTCTCCTAAAAAAAATTAAAGCAAATTTTCATATACGAAACTCCATTTCTAATTTATATGCGAATCCCATTAAATGAAAGTTAATAACTAAAAAATGAATTAATATGAAAGATTTATTGAGTACTACATACCTTTAAAAAAAACAATAATCAAGACAGTGGTTACAATGATCACAGTTACAGTCTTTAAAAAAAAAAACTACGAATATCTTGCTTAACAGCTAGTTTTGCGGAAAGTTCAAAGAAATGTTCGTATTTATTCAGTCCACTAAAAACTTAATCAGGGTCATTTTCCGCGAATTGAAGTCTACGACGTATTGTTTCAAATGCCAAAAATTGGGAGATTTTATTCTAAAGTGGAATAAAATCTCCCAATTTGTCTTGAAAAAAAATTTCGATATATAGAGATTTTTAGAAAATATATAGAAAATTTCGATATGTGGAAGTTCGATATATGGAGGTTCGACTGTATATATGTATGTATATATATATACATATATGTATGTCAAAATTGTGACGCATTTTGGTACTTTTCTGTTTAGCTGTTTACTGCTTGCCCAAGCGATACAGACTATAATTTGGAGCTGCCAAAATTATAACTTGCGACAGCGGACGGTTTTAGCGTCTGAAAATTTGCTTTCCGGAGGACCGTTATGGAGGAACGTAATCCTACGTTAAAACGTCGTTCAGAATTTCTTTCCCATCAAATATAACCTTTATTCTGATTTGGGCTCTTCTAAGCCTGTAGACCTTCCAAAATGGCTCATAATACTATTTATCTTCCCCCATTCCTGCTCTAGAACATTTTAATCTTGTATTCTAATATGCTGTCATAATTCTTGTACTTGAAAAATTCAGTACAGAAATAACTCGAACAGAAAGTCACAGGTATAACACATCAACATGCAAAAACATTTTATGAATTATTTTCATTTAAATACAGTCGAACCCTGTTATAACGAACTTCAAGGGACCAAAGATTTTGTTCGCAATATCCGAACCGTTAAGAAGTTAGAGTTCACAAATTGCATGACTCATTTGTTGCTATGTGTATTCAATAATGAGGTATTAAAAAATGATAAAAATCTATTAAAATGATCAGTAATGAATTAAATTGACTAAAATCGATTACATTAAACTGGCATAATACTAATTAAATTAACTAAAAATGAAGACAAATGGAAATAAATTCATTTTACCTTCAGTTGTTGCTCACTGTTTTGATACAGAAATAATCGGTATTCTTCTGCCGACGTGATGCCGATTTCAAAAACATTTTATGAATTTCTTTGTCCAATACATCCAATGACTCCAACACTGTTTCTTCCACTGTTTGTGTAGACAAAAACTTATTAATTACACGCATCGCTTCTGTAGCATCCGAGATAGTGGAGATTTCATCATTTATGTGATCCTCTTCATCAGCATCAGAAGTAGAATCTTCGATTTCAGAATGATTCCTTGTAATTTCTTCCACAATACCTTCATCAGTCAGATTTTCACATGTCACGGGGACTTCTTCGTCACATTTCGAACAACTGAATGTCACAATGATTCATTGTAATTTCTTCCACAATACCTTCATCAGTCAGATTTTCACATGTCACGGGGACTTCTTCGTCACATTTCGAACAACTGAATGTCACAATGATTCATTGTAATTTCTTCCACAATACCTTCATCAGTCAGATTTTCACATGTCACGGGGACTTCTTCGTCACATTTCGAACAACTGAATGTCACAATGATTCATTGTAATTTCTTCCACAATACCTTCATCAGTCAGATTTTCACATGTAATGACTTCATCGTCACATTTCGAACAACTGCATGTCACAATCTGAGAATGATGAAATTTTGTGATTTTCTATCCACATCGCGATAGGTAAATCTTCATCATCATCTTCTTCTTCAACATTCGTTGCTTCTTCAACATTCATTGTATCTTTGACATTCTTAAACAGTTTAAAAATAAAAAAAATCAGTAGTCGACAGAAAAAAAAAGGTTCGTTATAGTCGTTTCTTTAGATTCCATAGGTTCGCTATAAAAGGATAAATTAGCATTAAATACAATAGGAAAACGGCGGGACCAAAATTTTCGTTCGTTATATCAGTAAGTTCGTTATATACCGGGTTCGTTATAACGGGGTTCGACTGTACTTCTCTCTGTAACTAAATCCAAACACCTACGGGTAGTATAAATTCCCCCAAACGCAAAATATTTAAACATATTATCAACCGTTTAAAAATGTTTAATCCGGAAATTTTCATTTCTCGCTCCAAAAATTATCTAAGAATCCAACACTCTCTCATATTCATAGACTTTGAAGCTAAAAAGTTTACTCTCATAATTGAATTCCTGAATAAAATTAATTACTCTGCCCGATGTAACGATCAGATAGAAATATTTTATACCGTGCGGAGTAACACCGAGTTACTCTCAGTAAGTAATTGGGAGTGAACAACACATTATTTCTTAAAACTTAAGAGAGAAAGTGAATCTGCAGCGTGAATTTGCGTTGTCTAATATTCCGGGCATGAATTTCCAGCGTGTAATTAACTACATTAAACATTTCTAATAAGCGCAGGGAGGCCGCAGAGCATCGGAATAATCGATCAAAGTTTCACCAAGAGCATATGCGAGTTATATAATCTAGAGCGGATTCGCGGCCCCGTTCGCTGGACGTCCAGGCATGTGCTTACGGAACGGTATTAACATACTGTTTGGAAATTTACGCATAGACCTGTCTATTTATATAACTACCTTATTTTCTGCACAAAAGTTTTGAAGCATTCCACAATATAAATTCGAATTGCAGGTGAAAAATGGAATTTGTGGACTGAACTTGTACATTACTGCAGAGGAATATATATATATATATATATATATATATATATATATATATATATATATATATATATATATATATATATATATATATATATATATATATATATACTAGCATTATTGCCCGGCGTTGCCCGGGTAGATATATTGATATAAAATATTTCATGCATTAAATCAAAAAAATACTGGGCTACACCCCTGCTCTTCATGTTCATCTGGCCAGACAGAATGCGCTTAGCGCGTTTCTACTGAAATGATATACAAACAATAAGAAAGAAAGAAACTTTGAGCCTGCGGACCTTCGTCTGATTTTATTGAGAATTAATAACACCGTGTTGCGTGATTCGCACGTTTGGATTGAATAAGTTTGCTGTTTAATTATATTTGTTAGATACTGTTCAATTAGATTTAATTAGATTTGTTTGATCCACTGTTTAATAAGAAATAAGTTTTATAATTTACATTTTCCTTTATTATTTATTTTTACCTTAAAAACGCACTTTTTTCCATTTCACCCAAGAGGTAAAGTGCAAGATACATTATCCCTTTTATTTAATCAAAGTAAGGCTTGATTCCCCATGAAGCCTTTTTCCTTAAGCTTGTATGTTTTGTAAGAAATGTTTTGAATCAGATGCATTACCTGTGAGTAATGTTCTCAAAGGCTCGGGTGGTTCTTGAATTGTAGGCAATTGAACTTTCCCATTACTGCAACACATAGCAGAGCCAGGAAAGTTGTGTTTATCTGGGGAGCCAGAGCCAAAGGTCATTCCCAACCCTCTTTCTCCCGCGCATTGGAATTTGACCACCCCCCCCCCTTTCGTCATCCTCAAACCACCC
>OU015502.1:35569396-35594396 GCA_907164885.2 Dolomedes plantarius
TTTAGGATAGAGTTTCTGTTTACATTTGTCTAAACTTCAATGGGGTGTGGAGCTGTGGTTTTGTTACAGTGACGTAACTACTAGGGTAAAATTGGCTGCTGTTTCGCCATAACCGTCACCTACGAAATTAGGGTATGTATGCATCTTTGGCTTTTCATTAGAATTGTATGTGTACTTGCATGTATGGTGCGTTGAGCCCTTACTGTAAGTTCTCTCTGTCTTTTCATTTTCTTTTGATTAAATGTTTCAATGGGGATCTCGGGGCCTTGGGATGTCTTTTGGTTATACCTGCATCCCCTGATTTGGTTAGGCTCCCTGATGACGAGACCAGTCGGTTACCTCGATTTCTGGTTCAGTTCCGACACTACTACTGAATCTTGCCTCTATTGCGTAGAGCCCTGAGTGCTTGATTTCTGTTTGTTTTTTGTCTGCATTCTTCTTACAATTATCTATCTCTGTTGGATTATTTATTTTTAGTTATATTTGTCCATTTTCAATATAAGGATATGAAGCAACTGCGCAATCGTTTATTGAAAAGTTTTATGTTTTCATTGCTAGGGTAGGTTTTACGTTAACTTGTTTGGCAGTCTATGCTCGCTTTTTAATTTTGTTAGTTTGATTTGTTTATTTTATTTTTACATTGCTAAAAATGAATAAGATAGGAGAGGGGGGGGGGGGATATTTCTATATTACGGAACACAATTTGATGAAAAAGTTTTTTGTTTTTTTTAAACTTTCGATCCAAGTCGCCAATCATTGAAAACATTTTCGCATAGGTTAACAGTAAGCTGGGCGAATCTCACTGAGGCACTAACCAGGCAGCCTTAACTGTAAAATAGTCTGTTTTTTTAGTCCTCCATTTATTAGATGTTAGCATCTTGAAGTACTGATTACGGAAACCTCGTGTATTTTTACAGCACTGAGGGGTCGCCGAAAATACCAGTATTGAACAGGAAATTCAGAAATGCAGTTTAGTTTTCCTTGACGTGCATACAAATAATAATCTATATATATAAAACGCGTAGGTATGCGGCACAAAAATCGACGATATTTCTACACTCCGAATGGCAACGTCTACAACTACCAGATGTAAACATTAGCGGCCGTCCGCGCGTGTGTGTAGTGGCTCGACGATAGCACGTAATTTGGTACAATTTAATTGCTGTATTTTACTCGTGAATAATTTTAATTTATTCATTTGATATGATTAAGTGGAGATATCTGAATTGCGAATAATAGTACATACAATAGTACAAACAGAGAGTGGTGTAATCTACACTATATTTTAGTACTTGCTGAAATTTTACTCCTTTTAATAAGTGAAGAAATTTTCCCAGCAATTTATTATTTGATGTAATGATAAAGTGTAGATATCATAATCTTGAAACATAGTACATACAGAGAGGGATTTAATTTTTAAAATCATTGGTGGTGGGTTTCTCAGTGTTATCTTTAACTCTGTTCTGAAGTAATGGAAATTCACATTTTTTAATCACGGTGTTTAAGAATCAGCCTTATAGTGAATTTAGCAATGATTATAAATTTTTTGGCTACACTCCCACTAACCCTTAACAACGTAAATTTATGTTGACAGGTAATGGTAACATTCCTTACATATGTTACTTTCAGTTGAATTGTTTTGCAAAAGAAAATATATAACTAAAAGTGACCATGCTGGTCGCGCAGCGGCTAGTAACATTAGAAATTTATGCAGAGATTTTTAGGGGAAAGGTTTGTTAGATTCGTTTGTCTGGGAGGTTTGTTGATATTTTCCCGATCGTTTTACTTCATATTAGGAGTCAAATAATAATCAGAAACGGGAGCTTTCCAGGCGGATGTGTATGCAATTTAACAATAGACTAGTTGGTACCCGTCAAAACATGACGGCTAGTTAGTAAATAAATGCACTAATACACAAATTATACCCAACACATCATTGCCAAATGTTAGAAATCATAATAATGCGCAGAAACAAATTAATGTGTTTAAGCGGCCTCGTGCTTAGTATCTAAAGCCAGATTTAAAAATGTCACTGACAATGCTCAGAAAGCAATTTTTTTTTAATTGTAAATTATCGCTAACTAAACAGCGCGAAATAAACAATTTCCATCCTGTTTTATCTTATATTTCACAAACATAATTATCATAAAAATAAAAATAGCAGGCAGAGAGAGAGAGAGAGAGAGAGAGAGAGAGACTGACTCCTCGGAATAAACGTGTTTATCATTAAAACATGTCACTGAGCAAGCGCAGAAACAGTGAGTTTCTAAAGCCAGATTTAAACATGCCCCTGAGCATGCGCAAAAATCAATTTTTAATTATAAATCATCGCTAATTAATAGAAACAGAGGTTACAAAAATCAAATTTGACAAATCTACAGGTTACAATCTTTCGTTTAAGACCTAAAAGAAGTAAACTGATGTAGTAGTTTTATCTCACGGACTGCCCAAAAAGTCGGCTTAGCAACTTAAATATATAGATACAACTGCCCCACGTCACGTACTCTAACCATCCGTGCAAAGTCATGAGCGCCTTTGTCTGCCAGAAATGTTTCCCTGCACAACTGATTTCTTTTGTTTATTCAGTTGCCTGCTAAATTCAAAATAACGTCAGAAAAAGAGCGGGGATGGGGGAGTACTGCGGTGGCACAACTTCACGCAAAACATGGCAGCAGGAACAAATGGGTCACTCTACCGTTGTAAATGCCCGCTGAAGAACGAAAGGAGATGGGGGGGGATGTTGCTCAAGGGGTTGTGGAAGAAACACATTGCTAAATATAAAGCATAATAAAATGTAAAAAAAATTCCGTCGAACGGACGGTCACGACGTGAAAATGGTTTAAAAATACCGTCCAAATGTATCCATAATTAAAGTTTCTGCAATATATTCATAATTAATATATTGTCTAAACCATATGTGCCATACGTGTGATGCGTATAATAACGGCGTTATCGTCACAAGTTTATTCATAATTAAAGTTTAGACAAAAGCTATACTTTTTTTTTTCCTACGGTCATTTTATTTTCTGTTAATGCTTAAAAAATTACATAGTTTAATTTTGTCTGTTCTAAAGTGGGCATTCCAGTAAACGACAAATACAGGGTGTCCATAATTAAACTTCCCTACTTTAAAGTCGAAACTATTGTTCAGAAAGTTATGAAATTTTGTGTAGGACATATTGGAGGAATGGTAATTTGTTTGAGCGAATAAAAAAATTAGTTCAAAATTTCACCACCAGAGGGCGATTTTTGATGAATTACACATTTACGACTGGTTCTTTACTAAAGATTTCACCATCTTTTTATCCATAGGTCACCCTAACACAAGAACTCATACTCATTAAATTTAATAATTGTATAATAAAATGCCTACACATATACCATCATGCAATTTTCTCTTAAATAAGGGGTGCAATGACGTGCTTACTTAAACAGGAATATTTTCCTCATATTTTTCCATTTAATATAAAGAGAGGAGAACTATCAGTTTACAAAATGGGGATCAATTAAGCAAGTTTATGTACAGTGTTTTGATTACATACAGACTTCTTTTGATTGCACTTATATTGCGACTTTATTTGGCAACATTGCTTGTTGCGTCCAGTTCGGACATCTACATCAGCCTGAATTCTAACTGCTATAACTTTTTACACACAGGGAGTATTTTCCGAGAAATACCCCCTTTGACTAGATCTGGTGTTCACCCCCTTTGAGAATCGGGAACCTGTTTTGTGATGACAAGAAGCTTGAGACTCATTACAACATCTGCATAAAAAAGACATTTGTGCAGAGGAAAAATGCTAAAAATGAGATATTTCCTTATTTAATTCTCCTCTGATATTTAATTTATTTAATTAAAATGTTAAATCAAGTAATTGAAATATTATATATCGTTTAAACAGGAATGGACACGATGGGGTTTTAATGTCATCATTAGTTGTCAGCCAATGTTGAGCAACAGCCATTAAAAAAAACGTTGCAGTGCTAGGGATGCGACATCGATGTCGATGTTTTCAAAACATCGATGTTTTGATAAAAACATCGATGTTTTAAACATCGATTTATTGAAGCCGATTTTTTTTAACATCGATGTTTTGTGCTCGATGTTTTACGTTGTCTCGATGTATTTTTAAAATGAAAATGTACCATAATAAACAAAATTAAACACGTAGCATAATTTTCCCACTTAGTAAATGTAAGTCTGAATTCTGAAAAGGATGAATACAAAAGGGGGAACGATTAGAGACAATTAACCACCAATGAATAATAATTATATGCCCGAATAGCCCCAATAATTGTTATTTACAGTAAAGAAGAAATAAGCTTGTTCAGTTTTCCCCCTTACGTTGGTTTTGCATCAGTACTTCAAATTGGTGTAAATATATGTAATTTTCTTTTGTATTATTTAATTTGAAAATAAAATATTTCTTAATAAATTGCAATAATTTCTTCCTCAATTTTCTGGTAAAAGTAATAAAATGTGCAATGGAAATGTCTGCGATATGCGCTGACTCTAGCAACCAAGTTTTTGTCATTTGTGTCAGCCCAACCTGAGAGTAAAGTTCCCCCCCCCCCCCCCCCCTCCATGACTAACCGAAGTAACATTAATCTTAGAGGTTACTAAACCAGTTTTAAAAAGTGAAAGTTCATAAACATCGATGTTTAAAAATATCGATGGTTTTGGGGCGATGTTTTATTAGCATCGATGTTTTAATATTGAATATCGATGTTTCGAAACATCGATGTTTTGTTGTCGATGTCGCATCACTATGCAGTGCAGTCATATCAAAATAAATACTTATTTAAGATTCGCGAGATGAAATTGCTGATAAAAATTACTGCAGTTGAAAAAATGAGTAGACCCCACTTAGGTGTCTTGATCCACAGGCTAGGTAGAGATGCGACATCGATGTCGATGTTTTCAAAACATCGATGTTTTGATAAAAACATCGATGTTCTAAACATCGATTTATTGAAGCCGATGTTTTTTTAACATCGATGTTTTGTGCTCGATGTTGTACGTTGTCTCGATGTTTTTTTTTTTAATGAAAAAGTACCATAATAAAAAAATTTATCTCGTAGCATAATTTTCATACTCAGTAAATGTAAGTCTGAATTCTGTAAAGGACGAATACAAAAAAGGGAACGATTCCTTAGCAAACAGACAAATGGCAATCAACAACCAATGAACCAATCAGTGTGCTTGGAATGTTCCTGACACTCTAGAACCTTCCATCGTGTTTTATCTTGTAAATAGTAAATACACGAGAGTAGCCATATAAGTTTTTGTTTTGTTCTGGTTTTATATAAGTTGACGTTAATATTATTAGTAAGATGCCTCCCAAAAGTACCGTTTGGAAATATTTTTGCAAAACCTCAGACAAATTGGCAAAATGCAATATCTGCCTTAAGTCCGTCAAAACTTCTGGCAATACCACGAATTTATCTGGACATTTGAAGGCAAAACATGGCGATATTTACAACGAGAATTTTGAGTCATCAATGTAGCCCAAAGCAACCAAGTTTTTGTCATTTGTGTCAGCCCAATAAGAGAGTAAAATTAAATCACCCCCTCCCCCCACGATTAACCGAAGTAACACTAATGTTAGAGGTTACTAAACCAGTTTTAAAAATTGGATGTTCTAAAACATCGATGTTTAAAAACATCGATGATTTTGGGGAGATGTTTCATTAGCATCGATGTTTTAATATTGAATATCGATGTTTCAAAACATCGATGTTTTGTTATCGATGTCGCATCCCTAAGGCTAGGAACCCGTGGGCTTCAGGCAGCTATTATGAAAATCTAATTTACAAATTTTCATGTATTTGTCCCATTCCTAAAAAAAAAAAAAAAGCGTTTTTAGAAAAGCGTGTCGATTTTTAGCGATAACTTTAAAAAAAATGGTTCTTTTGACTAGAAATTCAGCGCAACAGCCAGGGTTGGGTTTCTTCCGGAAGAAACTGGTTTCTTCCAGAACAGTGGAAGAAACTGGAAAAAACCGGAAGAAACTGGAAGAAATGGAAGAAACTGGAGGAAATAGAAAAATCGAACTGAAAACAAAACAGATGCTCAAATTCAAAATTAAAATATATTAACTATATAAGAGAACTGCCTGAAAACATGCACTTCGCTACGGAGTACATTCAAATTAAATACAACGGTCTATGTATGCAATTAATGCCAAAATAAATAAATAAATAAATAAATAAATATATATATATATATATATATATATATATATATATATATGTGTGTGTGTGTGTGTGTGTGTATATATATATATAACAAATACGACGATTAATGTATGCAATTGATATAAGAAAAAATATATTTATAAAAAAATCGTAAGGGATATTTTTATAGACAAAATAATGTAGAAGAAAATATTCAAATTAAATCTAATAGATCTTACTAAAGAATATAGTACAGTTAATATAGTACAGTTTGAGCAACATATCTTTTACTGTATTTTAAAATTTTTTTGAATAATGTCCAACCGTCTGCCGCATTAGCAAAAAAAAAATTTTTTTTGTCTATTTCGTTGATATGCACGTGATGGTAAATAAATTTAAAGTAACATAAAAATAAATCACGTGATCAGCATTTAATAAATTAAATTCTAAAAATTAATTTTTAAAAATTCACCAAAAATCAGAAAATGGAGTTAAAGATTCGAAAAAGATGTCATTTCAAAGGAATTTTTATGGTCTTTCTCGTAATATGAATTTTACAACATTCAAATTATTATTAAATGCAAACTTAAAAAAACTAAAACAGCTTAAAAATTTAATTTTAAAAAATCTAAGAAGAATTTTTCAAAAATCTTTCTTAGTGAACCCCTACAGTACAAGAAGAATCGCCATGCAAATTTCAGCCCTTTAGGTCCAGCGGTTTGCTCTGTGCGTTGTATGTCAGTCAGTCAGTTAGTCAGTTACGGAACTGTTTTATATATATAGATTAAACTCAAAGCATAATATTATATCAAATCTACAGTGAATAACTTAATTAATATTAAAAATATTATTAATATTTTTTTAAGAATGCAATCCTTTGTATGAGCTGGTATTGACAAGTTTATGTCCCATTCCACCATTTTAATCCAAAGAATTTTTTCATCTTCTGCAATCATCCATTCCAAGTTGAGAAACCGATTGCAGCATCCTACTGCTAAAAAACTTTTGTTTTGTTATACCATGTTGCACTGTAGTATGGAAAATGAGGATGTTGATAACATTTTTTAATACAATAATTATTGTATATTAGTTTAAAAAATTAAAAATTATGCTGGTTAAATTTAAATGGATAACTTTCAATCGATTTTGTGTATTTTGGATAAAACTTCATTTGCTCAGGTGTAAGAAAATGCATTTATTGTATCTTCAAAGTTGCAACTTATATAGTAAATTCTTAAAGAAAAACAGTTTCTTCCATTTCTTCCAATAGTGGAAGAAACCTATTTCTTCCAGCCGATTTTTTCCATGGTTTTTTTCCACGGTTTTCTCCATTTTGGAAGAAAATTATCAACCCCTGGCAACAGCTAACATTTTAGAATTTTTACTTAAGGTGACAATGGACCTTCCGATTGACAAAAATATGTCCCCAAAACGATTTTTTTTCTTTCAGAAAATGATTCTGCAACTCATCAGCTTTGAATTTTAAAAAAAAGTATGTTCATCCGATCATTATTAACCGAGGTATAAGTATTTTTTTCAAACGTAAACAATGGAAATGTTAGTCAAATTAAAACTTTAAATGCCATTTTCTCAAAACAAGTTTTCATGTCATTTCGGTAAGTTCAAGATGTTCCATGCGTCATAATTTTTCTTGAATTTTCGTAAAATTTCATAAAATGATTATTTATATATGTTAGAATAAAACTTAGTAATCAATTCATTATACTATTTTAAAACAACTTAAAATTTTTACAATAAAAAAAATTTTTTGGATAAAATTTTGCATAAAAGGACCTATTTTTATCGATTTTTTCTCTAGTTTTTATAAATATTGCTACTAAGTTTTATTATAACTATATCAAGCTAGCTTAAGAGAGAAAATTAGATATCTGAGACAAAAATTAATGAGCATGGAGCATTTTTAAATAGAATAATTAAAAAACTGATTTTAATTAATATCTTAATTAATTACATTCTGTTTTTTTTAAATTTAGAATTTTCATCGCTAAACAACACTGTATAAGTATACAAAATTTCATAGCAATTGGTTAATAAATAATTTTAAAAAAAGTTTTTCATGGCCCATTGTCGCCTTAACTTTTAAATCACAACCCATCCTAAAATGCAGAATCCAAATAACCTCACGAGATGTACTGCTAAGCTATCCTCAAAGAGAGCGGCCAAATCATTTTTCCCCTTCCGCAAGACGCGAACTTTTTGAGCTCGTCATAACCAAGGAGCTGCCATTCCCAATCCACTGTCTTCTAAACAATGCGCCGTATTTTCCCCCCTCTTTATTAGCCTACTTATGCACACCGATATCGATTCGTATCGATTCATTATCCTGGAAGGCCTTAGAAAAGACCTGACATAAGAGTCCTTTCCCCCTCGCATTTCCTATTTCGGGAATTTCACTGCAAAACTGCGAATAATTAGTCAGAACTTAAAATTCCCGCTCAACTCTCGGCAGAGCGGTTGACAAACGGCTCGATATTTTGGAGAAATCATTTTCGCCTTCGCCCGCGGCTGGCTCTCGGATCAAGGTTAAGGGATCAATATTTCGGGATCATTTTAAATGTTCAAAACGGTATTATTGTTATTATTATTTTTTTTAACTCTATATGTTCTCAACCTGAGGTTGAGATAATCGAGGGGGTAGGTAGCTGTAATTTTTGGTATTTTATTTTAAGTAAAATTCGCTACGGAGATCTTTAAAGTTTCTGTTTATAAACATCGAAACTAGTAGTAGTAAAAAATTTAGAATAGTTACAGATAGAAAATATTGCAACTAGAATATGTAGCCAAATATCAACTCGCCAGTATTCTACTAGTGTTTGGATCATTTAATTTTTTTTAAATGAAATTAAGTGACTTAGGCCGTCTGCACACGGGGCAACTCAAAAGAAACTGATAACTGACTCCAGTCACAAACCATTCCGTGATGAGTCGTAACCTATGTAATTGAATGGAGCCACGCACACGGCGCAACTGGTTACAAACTCGTCCGGACGAGTTTGTAATCAGTTATCAGTTTCTTTTGAGTCAGTTATCAGTCTCTGGAGTCAGTTATCAGTTTCTTTTGAGTTGCTCCGTGAGCAGACGGCCTTACTCTATGTAATGAACACTTCTCCAATTTCACAATAAATTAAAAGTTGTGGCTATGTGTTTCGAACTACTTAATAGTGCATCATCACGCCGAGAATAATTTAATGAGATCGTCGCAATTAACAATTCGCGAATGTTCATTGTGACAATGCCACCAGTGCTCCTTGGCAGGCCCAGATTTCCGCATGGGCAAGTGGGGCACTTGCCCAGGGCCCCCAAAACTATGGGTCCCCCTAATTTAGTATAAAGTTGTACATAGTTTTGAGAATTTGTTTTTGGTTAATACAGTAAAGGGGGGCAGTGGCGGATACAGAAAAAAATCCTGAGTGGAGCACAATACACCCACTATAGTGAAAGCATGCTTACATAAGTGTTTCTGGTTTATTTATTATTATTTATTATTTATTTTTTTTTTTTTTGGGGGGGGGGGGTTAGTAATAACTCCCGACTGTGATCTATTTTGAATTTCAAAAGAAAATTTCATGAATTTATTTATTAACATTAAAAAGTTAATTAAATAACACATTATTATTATTATTATTATTATTATTATTATTATTTTTCTTCAAATTTTTGACTTGTTAGTCAAAATTTTTTGAATTTCCGGGAGACCTGGGTGAGTGTCCCACATGTTCATATGGAAATCTGGTCCTGAGGGGGGGGGACGTGCCCCCCTCTGGATCTGTCCTTGATGGGGGACCCCAAAGTTAGCTTTGCCCAGGGCCCCATTGCGCCAAAGTAGGGCCCTGCTCCTTGGCCTGGTGATGCCCTATTAACTAGTTCAAAACCTGTCGCAACCGGGCAAGAAAAGTGACACAAGTCCAAGAAATGGTAATTTTGAGGTTATGTCATTGAAAAATATGTATAAAGTGCCCCATCGTGCCGGAAAAACGACACATCTCTATCTCGCAATTTGTTAACCTGAGAGCAGTTGTATCAGTTTTATTTTAATGCTAGTTCAAGCTGTATAGTATTCTTTAAGCTGAGCTTTCTCAAATGCTGCATTTTTGAGTTGTGTCACTTTTTTTTGCCGGAGTGCGATGTAGCCACCCTTTTAAATCTTTTGTTTGAATAGAAGAAGTGTTCATTATGTATTCGTTATCTAAAAGATTCTGTAAGGGACATACAAGTCGCTGCGAGGGTATCGTATTTTTTCGGATCATAAGACACACCTTTATACATAAATGAAAAATTCAGGTAGTCTCTTCTAACGAAACTACCGCGGGTTATTAACGTTGGATTACTTATCGTTGCTTACTTCTTTTGTATGTGTGTAAGGTATACATAAGATTCGATTCACAAAAATCGAACTTTTGAGTGAATAAATTAAAGAAGCTGCTTGAGATATGCTAATTTCGGCATACGCGCTTTGTATAAATACCATGCAGCTTGATTAAAGAGAAGAAGGTTTTGTTAAGGTTGATAGATAAGCGAGTTAAGGGAGCTACGAGGTAAGCAGCTCCAGGTGTTAGCCGGCGCTAGTGCTTAGACTCCCAAAGTTTACGTGGCAGAACTGCTGGTTTGACTCTCTAGGTTGTGAGTATGGCAAAGTGTATTTTTATTGAATGCTAATATATATTCCGTACAAGTAGTACGTATGCTTATTGCTGTAAAAGCAAATTCTATATGTGCAACGAATTCAATAAACATTGTTTCATGTATAAACTGTGTTTGTATCAAATTCATTTAGAGTGCCACTTCAAATTATATACACCCAAGTCTGGGCAGAAGTGAGCTACACTCTGCATGTGTATATGCATGTATGTGTTATGTATATATGTATCCATATATATATGTACGTATGTATATATATACACATATGTATGCCAAAATTTTTACGCATTTTGGTACTTTTCTGTTCAACTGTTTACTGCTTGCCCAAACGATACAGACTGGGTTTGGCACGCTGTCAAAATTATAACTCGCGACGACAGACAGATTTAGCGTCTGTTATGGAGGAACGTAATCCTACGTTAAAGAAGTCGACTAAAATTGAGTTGCGTCTTAGGGTCCGAAGGTAACATTAAAATAAAATAAAATTTTATTATATATATTATATGTATATTTATATATATATATATATATATATATATATATATATATTATATAAATTATTTATTATATACATATTTTTATCTTTATTAAGTAAGAAATTGAAAAATCTTTCTATACCTAACAAAATACAACATGTTCTTTTCTAAAAATCCTCCCATAAATTTGAGGTGCGTCTTACTGTCCGGGGGGTTTTATGGTCCGAAAAATACAGTAATTTGAAAAATGCATAAATCCCACCGTATTCTCACTAATCAAACATTCTTTATTATTTTAATAATTTTCCTTGATCGGGTTAATTACATACCAAGTTAAAATTATATTCAAAATATCTATTTTTAACGTGCATTCTCTACACTTAAAAATGCACGTTATCTACGCCGAGAAATAAATGCCTTTTTAAGAACTATTGAAAGAGATGTGTAATTATTACAAGGAAAGCGTACTACGATTTGGAAAAATGTTGAGAGGCACATTGGTATATTTATATGGATATGTTAATGTGACAGTAAAAAAGGCAATTTTGTGACTTCCTATTTTACTTGAAGTACATTATACACTGCTGTGAAATTTAACCTTAATGATACTTGCATCTTTATGGTGTCATTTTATTATAAAATACCCTGGACCCCTCGTAAGCCTTGCTATTCAATCATGGATAAGCGTACACAGAAACCAGTAAGCACTAACAGGCACACGCAAGCTAAAAAATTGTTTTTTTAGACCTAACAGTTAACGGTTTAGTAATCTATATAAATAAAACAGTTCCGTGACTGACAGACCAAACCGCTGGACCTAAAGGGCTGAAATTTTGCATGGCGGTTCTTCTTATAGTGTAAGGGTGTACTAAGAAATATTTTTGAAAAATTCTTCTTAGATTTTTTTAAATTAAATTTTTAAGCTGTTTTAGTAACTTTTTTTAAGTTTGCATTTAAAATAATAATCTGACGGTTATAAAATTTATATCACGAGAAAGATGAGAAAAAATTCCTTTAAAATGTAATCTTTTTCGTATCTTTACCTGCATTTTCTGATTTTTGGTGAATTTTTAAATATTAATTTTTAGAATTTAATTTATTAAATGCTGATCACGTGGTTTCATTTCTTTTTGTAATACTTTAAACTTATTTTGCGTCACGTGCATAGCAACACAATAGACAAAAAAATATTTTTTTTTCTTGCTAATGCGGCAGACGATTGGACATTATCCAAAAAAATATTAACATACAGTAAAAGAAATGTTCCTCGAACTGCACTATATTAACTGTACTATATTCTTTAGTATGTTCTATTAGATTTAATTTGAATATTTTCTTCTACATTATTTTATCTATAAAATATCCGTTACGATTTTTTTATAAATATATATATATTTTTGGCATTAATTGCATACATTGATCGTTGTATTTAATTTGAATGTACTCCGTAGCGAAGCACGGGTATTCAGCTAGTTTTATATAAATTACGTACACTTTTTTTAATAGGATTAGGCTAAACATCTCCGGCCCCCCACTCCGTTAGGAGTATCAGCCCAGTAATTCTGAAGACCAGTCGTGCAACTGCAACCCCACTGGCCCGGCAGGAGCCGCAGGGCCAGCACAGGTTAACCACCTACCAAAAGTCCAAGTTCAGCTAACGACACCATTCGCTCTCGGCCTCCCCGAGCCAGAGCATCGATAGAGCCAATCCAAGTTAATTCGTCAGTGCCGGAAGTCCGTCAATACTTATAAACAACTTTTTACCACTTAATAACGCAGCCCCCACACTGCAAAATACATCGTTCATCCTAACTTTATTCTTTCATTTAACAAATCAATTACAGAAGTCCTGCACCACTTGTGCAGACAACCAAGACGAAACAACAAACAATTCAAGAACAAACAAGTAATTATAAATAGCACAACCCGTGCAAAAAATAAAAAATAAAACGTCAGCTCAACTTGAGTAACAAGTCCAACATAACAAGTGAAAAGACGAAGGGACAACTCCCTATTTGACTCTCATCCTCTCAAGCAAACTAAAAAATCTTTCACCATCGTCCTCGACACCAGCCGTCGTTTCTTCTCTCTGCTCCTTCACCTCTGTCTGGGGTCTAACCTCCTTACGACTTCCATAGTAATTTCTACTGATTATTCTTCTAATCTCCAGCTTGTATCTTGGACAATTGCGATCTGTGGGTAGGTGCTCAACGACGCTTCTTCTTTCTTCAGATCAACGATTCCCTCTCTTTCATAATATATGGCACAGTTCGTGCAGGTCGTCTCCTTTTTACATTCCTTTTGGTCCTCATGTATACCACTGCATATCTTACAACGCTTAGTTCTACTACAGTGTTTAGCTATATGCCCAAAGGCCCAACAATTAAAGCAGATTACTGGCTTCAGATACTCTCTGAAACGAAACCTCTCCCAATCTAATTTCAACCTTTTAAGTTTCTCAACTCTTTTGAAAGCACCGCCATCCAAACTTAAAATCCAATTCTGCGTGTTGTTCATTCTATATTTCGTTATCACCTTAATGTCCGAATTCTTCAACTCCTCATTCTAGGCGGCCAGCTTCCGCATGATTTCTTCATTTTCATAATTTTCAGTAACACCATATATAATAATATGTGGTTTACTTCTTGGTAGTTTCTCCACTCTATAATTATTTCTCAAACTAACATTTACTTTAAATTCTTCTATGAGTTTATCAACGTCACCTTCCTTTTCTGAGCCAATTAGTATTCCACCTTTATGAGCCTTTCTACAGGTGGTAATACCTATCTTAAGTTTTTCCGGATCTATCAACTGACGGATCTGCTCCTTGGTTACCTCTGAGGTTTGTTCCTTTTCGGGAACAATCTTAACCACATTGGCCTCAGCCTTAATCATCCTCTTCCCCTCTGGCGTCTTTTTAACTATCTCAGCATAGCTGGTAACTCCTGATTTACTTAATATACTGATTTGTCCAATGAGGTAGATAATAAGTCTCTGTTGTACCTTCGTGACATCCACTATAGCCGTGATATCGTCATTGAGCATCCTCTTGGTGTCCACACTCCATTTTGAAGTACTTATAATATTGCCAAGCTTCTTAAACTTATCGCTCACTATTTGTGAGTAACGCTCACTTTCTTCAGTAGCATTTTCCTTCGCCTTCTCCATAATGAACACTCCTCTTCTCCCCACCTCCGGCGTTAGCAGGTAGTCAAAAAGACTAACCCCCCAGGTCCCACCACGAGGAGGTGCCGGTAGGTAAATTGCTATCAACAAAACGCAGTCTTTTCAGACCAAATCACCCAATAAATACTTTTCGTAACAATTTTCTCAAGAGCCTTTCCAAAAGTAACTCGAACCAAATGATAGCATGGGGAGGGCCCCTTTTAATAGGGTTAATTAAAAATAAACACAAAACTGTTATTCACAGATCGCCGGTTTTTCAACACAGTGAAAAGTCATATTACTTCATGAGAGATATTCGCAATTTTTTGGTCTAAAATTCTTAAGCGAAACTCTATTTTGAGCCTTCCTTTATCCCTACTTGAACCCCCTAAAGACAGTTGTATCAGTTTTATTGTAATGCTATATAGTTCAAGCTGAATAGTGTTCTTTAAGTTGATTTTTCTCAAATGCTGCAATTTTGAGTTGTGTCACTTTTCTTGTCGGGGTTCGATATATATGTGGCCCGAGATAAGAAAAGGTTGAGTACGTTCTTCCCTAGAACAAATTATAATTTTGAAAAGAAACGCTATAAGAAAGCCATTTTACAAGACTAATTTTGTATCCGTCTTCAAGTACACCCGCTGAAAGATTGGCATTTTATAGTGCATTCCTTAAAACATGCAGTAAATAAGAGTTTAAATAGATTCTATAGAGTTTTACTAATAATAAAGAGTAAAATTAACTAAAGTTTGTCATTTTATGTGAAGTAAAAACTTACATTCAAAACTTTAACAATCAATAAAAAAAATTTGGGATCTTATGTCAAGTACATGTATGTTTAAAATGTTTAGTAATAACAAACAGTCTTTAACTAAATCAGCGATTTTATCTGAAGTAAGAACTCCCTTTTAAAATTTTAGTACTGACAAACAGTTTTTAACAAAGGTTTTTGATTTCATGTCAAGCAAAAAACTCGTGTTTAAAACATTATTGATAACAAACACTCTTTAACTAAAATTTGGGATTTTATCTGAAGTAAAAACTAACGTTTTAAAGTTTACCAATAACAAACAATCTTTAACTAAGGTTTGTGATTTTATGTCAAGTAAAAAATCATTTTTAAAACTTTACTGAGCTAAAGTTTTCTTTTTAAATTTACTAATAACAGTCTTTGTTATTTTTATGAAATAAAAATTCGTATTTAAAACTTTAACTAATGTCTTTAAGTAAAGTTTATGGTTTTAAGAGAAGTTAGAACTCATGTTAAAGGTTTAACATTGTGATAAAAAGCTACTAGAGAGTATTAAAACCTAAATTTAATGAAAAGGAGATTTTAAAGTAAATAGTTAGGTTTTAGCTGCTAATCCAACATATCTTATTCAATACAAAGAGCTTGGATTAAAGTTTGAACAGTTATGCAAAAAGCCTGATTAAATAGTTTTTTTATTTATAAATCTCTACATCGAATACCTTAATTCTTCTAAAATGCGCACATCTACACGATCGTGTGGCTTAGTCGATAGAACGACGTGTAATTGGTTAAAGCGAGAAAGTGACTTCGAGTTTTATGAGAGACAAGATTTTTTGAAATATTTAAATCCCTCAAGAGTTAAATATTTTTACAGAAATTCTAATATCCCTGACTTTAAATTGCCTGGTAATTATCGCTAAGTATGGTAAAAAACTTTCTTTTTAAGATTTAATATTTTTTTATCTAAATTCTTCACTTCAAAAGTTAAATATTTCCGAAAGCACTGCCTACGTGTGAAACCGTGGTTTAGTGGTTTGAGTCACGGCATTCCACGTCTTAAGAGGTTCTCGGTTCGAATCCCGAAATTGCTTTACGCGAATGTGAAAGTCTGCGAGCGGGTTTTAAGTCAGATATCAGTTTCTTAGGTTTAAAACACGGGTAACGATTAATCGATATTTATGTTTTTAACACGAGCATCGATTAATCGATTTGATTCAATCGATTCAAACGTTAAGCCTAATAAGCTGTAAAAATTTGCACGTTAAGCCTAATGATAATTTTTCTGCAGCTAAGCCAACTTCTAGGTCTAACTGCAAAAATTTCTTGTGGGTGTTAAGCCTAATATTAGGCTTAGTTATTTAACCCATTGTCAGACCGATTAATCGATATTTAAAAAAAACGAACATCGATTAATCGATTTGACTCAATCGATTCAAACGTTAAGCCTAATATTAGGCTTAGCTGTAAAAATTTGAACGTGAAGCCTAATGATAATTTTTCTGCAGCTAAACCAACTTCTAGGTCTAACTGCAAAAATTTCCTCTGGGTGTTAAGCTTAATAATAGGCTTAGTTATTTAATCCATTAAGTCAGACCGATTAATCGATGTTTATGTGTGAACCATAAACATCGATTAGTCAATTTTCCTGTTTAAAACATTAAAAGATTTTATATTCAATTCAATTACCACTTACAGCCTTCCACCTTCGCGTAATTCCATTTGCAGGATACGAACCAACAACGTCATAAAGCCTGGAAAGATATGACTTGAACCACTAATCCACGTTTTCACACATGATTCCTGCTTTTGGAAATATTTGATGGATAACATACAAGGGAGATTTATTTTAAGGAAATTTATTTAAAACAAAATTTCTGACACTTTATTTTAATAAATTAATTATTTTTGGAACGAGCACGAAAAAACATTACCAGCGGCCCAAATTTAAGCTACTTCAAGGCCCTTTCGTCTACTGCCACCCTTGGGATTCGAATTCGCAACCTTGTGGATACCCAAATGTCCAAGACTTTAATCAATGAGTTAAAGTTTCACGAAGTCGACGACTGTTTTGGAAGTATTTAAAGATTATTATAAATATTTTAATTTTTGAATACTATATATATATATATATATATATGTGTGTGTGTGTGTGTGTGTGTGTGTGTGTGTGTGTGTGTGTATGTATGTATATATAATATATATATATATATATATAATATATATATACAGTAACCACCGCTTATAGTGATCACTGGTTATAAGAATCAACCGTTTATAAGAATCAATATCGCGAAAACAAAAACAAATGAATTATTTCCATGTTAAAATTTTCGCTTTAAAGAATCAATCCACCGGTTTTAAGAATCAGTTTACACTCTTCGCTTTCCTTTCATTTTTCCAAAAAAGCTACTTAAACCCTCAAAAGGCACGAAGTTCTTTCTTTTTTTTTAAGAAAGATTGATAAGATGGGATGGAATATAGTCGTAAAATTAACCCCTTTCTTTATTAGACATAACATAATAGTTTCCCTTAACCGCTTTACCACAACACTGTCCTATTAGCTTGACCCGGGGGCAACTTTACCCGTCCGAGTAAATCTTCGTCTGAGACTATAAGTATTGAAAGAGGTATAAACAGCCTTCTGAAAACTTCATTACGTCAAACTACCGTAGAAAACTTTTTCTTGCTCCCTTCCTGTAGTTGAAATGTTAAAAATGTTAAGCAGGTATGTTGTAACTTGTAACAAATATTGTATTTTTTTCTTCTCTTACTATAATCATGTGTATCTACTTATAGGTCTAAAAATTAAGTTTCATTTTTAAAACTATAAAAAATAATTTTAATAAAAGATAGTTAATGTAAATTAAAGAGTATTTTATGGTAAATTATCTAATATATGTATATATAGGTGTGTGTGTGTTCCTGTCCAAAAACCTAAATTTCGGTTATAAGAATCAACCGCTTATAAGAATCAAAAACAGTAATAACAAACGTGACTCTTATAAGCGGAAATCACTGTATATATATATATATATATATATATATATATATATACATACACACACACACACCTAGATAGGCAGACAGACAGACTGATTGATTGATTGACTGACTGACAAAAATGGACAAATACAGGCGATGAATCAAAGCAATTACAAAAACATAACAAAAACAGAATAGAGTAGATAATTTTGTAAATACAGTAAAACCCCTCATTGACGGACCCGAAAAAATTTGTCCGTAAACTAGAGGAGGAATTAAATATTAAATGCAACATATCGATTAGCTTCTATACTATTAAATTAAAAATTATTATTTAGAACTCGATATACTTCCTTACAGCCGAGGAGGCACGTGGCAATAGCACGCACAAAAATTTAGTTTTAACAAACTTAATTTTGTGTGTTTAATAAACTTTTTTAAAAATTATTTATTTATTTATTTAATTTTTTTAATTTTTAATTCTTTAGGGATGAGGAGAGAATGATGATCCGTTGATATTTGGCAAGTATAAACCGAGTCCGTTCGTGGGTCGTATCCCAATATTCCAATGTAGCGAATTGCAAATATAGTGTCCGTATTAAAGGATGTACGCAAAGCAGGAATTCGAAATGCGCTGATGCTAACGCGTTCCTGCCGGGAAATTGTTATGTGTCCTTAAAAAGAGTCGGATGTGATGTCTGCAGCGTGTCCGTTAGGCGGAGGTTTGCTGCATTTCCATAGTAAGATGTTTTCGCAACTATTTGCAATGAATAAGAAGTCTAAGCTGTAATCTTAGAGGGGCAATGAGAAATAAAATGAACTTTACTTTTTAAAGGGCCACGTTTATGTTTTAGATTGCAAAAGCATCTTTGCAACCCAAAGAAGTAAAATTAAATTAATTAATTAATTAGTTAATTGATTTTTATTCAACTATTTTATTTTCGTTTTAGTCTCAAGTTTCATTTTGTGTGGGCGTATTTAAAGATACGTAGCCGCAATAAATTTAGGCGTAAAATATCTTGCATATTTCTGTCTAAAATAAATTCTGGCGTTAAATATCTGTACATGAATGAGCATCCATCTATTGTCATTTATGCATGCTAAAATATGCATCCTTTATGTAAAAATATATATTAAGTAAAAACTAAATTTATAAAGGTCTAGCGTAAGTATTTCGCTCCGGGAATTGTAAAGTAAAATATCCGCACACAAACACATATATATAAATTAAACTCATGGAACAACTGCCCGAATATGGATCAAAGCCGGTGATGCCCATCTCCGCTTTCTTGACCGTGGGCTTGGGGTTCCATACAGCATATGTCTCGGTCAGGTAGTCAACCTGACGGGGGACTCCCAGAGTTAGTTCCCAAGCATGCTTGGTCCTCATTTTATCGAACCACTCACCCCAAAGCATGAATAATATGAGATAGGGTCTCATATTAGGCATTTTAGTTTTCACTCTCACGCCTTTTTTCCTCTGAAGCTGCAGATGCAATGACGCCCAGGCGAAATCTACAACCATGTAGCAGTAGTGACAACGTGGAAGGTGTCGATCAAACAACAAGTTCAAACCAGTTCTTAGTTGGCCTTGCCCAGTCGCAGGGTTTAACCCTGGACCTGTATACACACACACACACACACACATATATATATATATATATAGGATAAGTATGCCGAATATGAGACCTTGCCTAATATGAGACCCCAGCTCACATAACGTATCAAGTACTGTCGCCTGGCGACTGGAGCGTAAAACAGTAGTCTATTGCATCATTCGTAATCGGTGAGTCAGTCGAGTGTTTGAAAGCGCACACAAAGGTGCAGTATTTTTTTTTCCTGAATGTGTGCTCTTCGACTTTTTTGCATCACCATTTTCATTGGCTATTTTCACCTTCAAGGCAAGACTCTTATTAAAACTGTTAGTATTGTATAGGTAGCTATAAATGTGGAGTGTAAACACGCCTGTTTTTTTTTAAGATAACATCAATCCTAACCTAAAAAATTCTTTGGCGTGTTCAACAACATGGTCGTGCCCAATATGAAACCCCAAAGCATGAGTAATATGAGATAGGGTCTCATATTAGGCAGTTTGGTTTTCACTCTCATGCCTTGTTTCCTCTGAAGCTGCAGATGCAATGACGCCCAGGCGAAATCTACAACCATGTAGCAGTAGTGAGAACGTGGAAGGTGTAGATCAAACAACAAGTTCAAACCAGTTCTTAGTGACTCCTGAAGAAATATATCCCTTGCCTACGTTACCTGAGAGAAACACTTCGAAACCAAGTAAGGCCCGTAAAGCCGATATTATCACATCATCACCCTATAAAAATAAATTCATTGATAGCATTAATGAAAGAACTGCAGCATATTCGAAAAAAACTTCAAGAAAAGAAAGGAATAGACCTAAAAGATAAGAAATCAAAGGATAAACAAGGAAAAGGAGATCAAGATAAAAAGAAAAGGATAAGGAAACAATAAAGGGAAAGGGGAAAGGCAAAGGGGTCCCTACAGGAAGGGGGAAATTAAGTATGGATGAAAATACAACACTAGTTAAAAAACAAAGATCGAATAAGCCTAATTATAGCTATGATGATCTCAGCTGAATTGAAGATGATGAAAAGCTTTCTCTCTATGACAGCAGTGATGATAGCTTTGATGAAAACGACGCTGAATGCCTTTTTTGTGGTTGTTTATTTTCAGAAAACAACGGGGAGAGCAGTGGCGTCAATGTAGAAGGTGTTTGGTGTGGGCCCATGAAGATTTTGGAGCTGAAGAACTTTTTATTTGTAAACAATGGGAAAAGTGTGAATCTAAAAACAAAAAGTAAACAAAACCTGTAGTATAAACCAACTAATTTGTTTAAAATGTCACTTTTCTTTTTTACCTATTAGTGTATATAGGTAACTGTTATCTAATTATTGTGTACAGTTTTGTTCTCTACGAACTCTTCAGTAATTCTAATTCATTTTTAGAGTTGTAGAATGGGGGTTTCATAGTAGGACTACTTTTTTCAGACCCCGAAAAATGGAACACTTGTGCTTATAATTTCATACAAAAAAATTGTAAGGTTATTTTCATTTTCTGTCATTGTTATATGTATTAAAATATATGCATTAAAAGGATATCAAGTTGGTACTATAATCCCTCACTTACTTTCCTAGTTATATATGAAAATCAAAAGGGGTCTCATATTCGCCATACTCACCACACATATATATATATATATATATATATAAACCTCTCTCATCATGTGTCTTTAGTGGTAAATAGTAATTTGCAAATAGTATCTTTACTATGAATTTTTCCAAAAATTTAACATATCAATAACAAAGCACCCGTAAATATAAATACAAACGTACCCAGACAATTTTTCCCATTCATTTCCCCATTCGATAAGCACTCGAACCAAATTTTCACTCCAGTGACCGATATTTTATACATTCACATCGATTGACGGACCTGATTCCGACCCCATTCAAGCCCTGTTTTTACGCACACCATGCGAAAACAAGTAGAGAAATTGTGCAGGTGTTTTGGAAGTTCAGCTCTGCGTGAACGGAGGGAGTATCGGAAACGGATAACGCTCCTGCCATTGTTATCGTGTACTAATAGCAAACTAGTACGAACCGCACGAAACCCCCTTTATCACACGGCGATACATTTCGCAATCCCGAAATGTCACGTTTCGAGAGCTGTTGTTCCTGAAGTTCAAGATCTCTGACAGAGCGAAATAGGAAGGGGGGGGGGGGGGGCGATTTCGATTTTCTTAGAGGTTTGAACACTCATTATTTAAACATTAACAAGCGTTAGCTAGAGTTTCTCCAGTTACGAGATGGGATGTTGTTTTCTTGATTTTGCCGTCTGGGAAAATTCGGAGTGCTGTTTTGATGAGAGAAGAGGGAATTGTAGTTCGGAAATAATTTTATTGGAATTATTTATTATGTGCCTTGTTTACTCCGACGTTACAGAAATGGCCCCAGGATAAAAAAAAAAAAAAACCTATCATTTGGGAAGTTGTCAATTGATTCAAAAACTTTTTTTCCTCTTTTTAATCAACAACTTTTTTTTCCTTCAAAAAAATTTTTTTAATATTAAATCCTTTTTAATATTTAAATCCTGAAAATTTTTCGCATGACAGGTTTTGAACGAGATCTTTTATTGTTCTATAAGTTTTATGTAGTAAATTCTAAGTGTACAATAAAGACAATATTATTTTTTTTTTTGAATTTTGGCACATTTTATGACATTAATTTGGCATTTTTTTGAATTTTGGCATTTAATATTGGCATGAATTTTGGCATGAATTTTTGGCGACATTAATTTGGCATTTTTTTAAATTTTGGCACAATGTAGCCGTAACAGTAATGGAACATTTATTGATAAGTCAAAAGAAAAAAGATAAATAAAAACCTACTTGTTGAGATTTTTCAACTGAATTTCAAAAACCTTCTAAAACGCTGAACAAGCTGCTGTTGTTTCTGGCTCGATTTTTGTTCCACTCATCTTGTTACAATTCTTAGAAAACAAGTAATATTTGCTACTTGTTTTCCAGTTGTAAAGCTAATTTCTTCGCAAATATATGCTCTTTATGGATTTTATACCAGCGAGAGAAGCTGCGGAGTTTATGTAACTCTATTTATCTCAGTAACCATACAACAGCCATAACGGTACGTTCCATGCGGTGAGCTTTGTGTCATTGTTATGTTAAAATCAGAATGGATTTTAAAGATCAATTTTTTAAAATTTATTTGAAAAACAAATTTTAAAACTCCTCGTGTACCACACAGTATACCACGAGGCTTACAAAAGTAAGTAAAAATCACAAAAAAACTAAAAATCTAAACTGTGCACAAAGTCAATTGAACTGAAGATTCAAATTACGATTTAAAATGCCAAGATTTGTGCATTGGTGTATTTCATCATCAATGAATTCAAGATTACAAATTCTAGCGGACGGCATACACCCTCTTATCTTAAATTCTCCACTATGTTTTTCAGATAAAACCAAGTTTTTTAATTTTATGTTCTTGTTTAGATCTTTTCCATGCCTTTAAATTTTCCAGTGATAAAAATCTTGCTTTCGTCAGCAAGTATAATCTAATTGAAGTGTTTCAGAATCAGCATTTTTCCTGGATTTGGCGAGAATTAGTCAGTTTTCCACTTTTCTCGCTTTTCCTTGGCATCTGGCCATGATGTTCTGAAAGCCAGATTATTCTTCTAACAGTCTCTAGATTAACGGAGACTCTATGCTTCACGCAGTTCTCCATAAGATTAGAAACGCTGAGTCTTAACTCTTAAAAAATTTATCCTTACAAAATCACGTCTTATTCCATGGAACAGATTTAGTGATCATCTACGTAGGTCGGTCTTCTTTTAATTCGAATTTTACGATGATGTACATACATCAAAAACTGTTGCACAACTTAAATTAATATTTCGGCAATTCTCGGATACCGCTTCTTGGCTTGAAAGACCCTAATTTTCTATTAGATTTTTCTTTTCTAAATCCAAATCAAAAGCTGCCATTCGAATCGCTAATATCCTCACCTTTATTGAATAAACCATGACAACAAAACATAGGTATAGCAAATATTCTAGAAAAACTCCCCAAAATAATTAAAACAGACGATTTTTTAGAATTGCCAATTGGTTTGTCTTCCAAAATAATGTCATAAGCTGATGTTATTTATTTCGAGCAGACGATTCGATGCGCAGTCGCAACAGTATCCTGAAGCTTTAGTGAGTTTTTTTTTTCTTTTTCAACAGCAAATAGTTATTTTAATGTTCGATATTTTCTTTTTCGAAAAAAAAATAACTGTTGTAAATAACTTAGCAACCGAAGAAACCTTTTCCTTAAAAATAAACTTCGTAAAAGTTTTCTTCCTAAAACATCTAAGAGTTTCAGTCAAAGACTTTTTTTATTTAATTTTATTTATTTTTTAAACTAGAAGAGTTCGATCACATTTTCTGAGACACTGGCTGCTTCTCCAGAAATCTTGCCTTTCTTTCTGATGTAAGACCTAGGATTTTCAAATGGTATTTTATTATGATTCCCAGCCAACGGAGAAAAAGCATAGAATGTTGAGAAACACTGGATGGTTTACGTAAAATATTTTTTCCCAACTTAAAATTTATCTTAGAAAAAAATTAGTTGTCATGCTTGTTTTGTTTCGAGAAATTTAAAGTGTTAGTAGCCAATACATTTACCGCAAAATTTTAGAAAAAATTATCTGTCATTGATTTACTTTACAAATTGATTAGGGTGTTTTTTGACAAATGGCTACTGGAACAGTTATAAAATTGTTTTTTAGACTATTCCTAGAAGCAGAAGGGCTTGGAATATTTTTTTCAGATAATAATCAAAGTTTTCTTTAAAAAACACTTTTCATAATATTGTGCCTGTGAAAATCAATTTTTTGCGAAATTCTATATTTATATAAAATTATACTTCAAAAGTAAATTTCTTTTGACAAAAAATAAATAAAGAAATTTTTAAAACAATGAAATGGCAGTTAGTTATTAGCTTTTAGGAAATGCATTTAATAAAATGATCGCTTATAATTTTATAAGAAATCTTAGAGGAACAGTAGAGCAAAATTTATTTTCAGCTTAGTGTAGGAACCGCGAGATAATATAAAATCCATTAAATCAGAAAACTTTTTTTGGCTATTTTTTTTCAGTTTTGAAATCCTTTTAAATATTTCAATACTGAAAATTTCCTGTTAATGAACACTTTACTTCTACAAGTTTTGCGTATATGCAACACAAGCAAAAACATTTATGCTCA
>OU015502.1:35599396-35609396 GCA_907164885.2 Dolomedes plantarius
GCTGCAAAACTGTGAATCTCCATACCGTAAATCTACAATGACCTTGTAAGAATCAGCAAATAAACCAAAATTACAGATTTTTTTAAAGAGGATAGAAGGTGCAAAAAATCTAAATGAAGAAAAGGTTTTTGAAAGTGAAAGTGATATCGTTCAATCGAAAAAACGTTCTCGTTTGATTGTACTGAGCAGTGATGAGGAAGAAATTTATTAAATTAAGGTCGCATTAAATGAAAATAAAATTGTTTTGTTCCTTTTCGTTTTGTGTTATACATACATTTATATTTTTATTAAAAATTCAGTTGTTTATATGGAATTTTTTTAAATGTTTGTTTTTAATAATTTTTCATAACGTAACCCTCCCCCCCCCCCTTTTTGAACTGTCTCTGGGTCTCATATAACACGGTTTCACACAATACGGCATTTTCTAGGAACCTATCTGCCGTGTTATAGGAGGGTTACCTGTATATATATACAGTGTGTGTGTGTGTACACGCATTTAAAACTGAAATTCATTACGTTCTAACGTTGTGTTCCAAAGTGTTCGAGAATGTTTCTCCCTCAAAAAAACTACCAAAAATATTTCATATTGACTAGGCATCACCCACTGGAAACAGTTTTCAAACACTGCAAATCTTTTGGCACGTACGAAACGATTTTTTTCCCCCTCTCTACTACACTGTCAGTCATTTCATATTCCAACATTGCGATTGCATTCCAAAGTATACCACCAAAAATATTGGGGAAAAAAAATAAAACATGAAAAATTTAGAACAATCGTTTCGATTTTGAGTGCCATATATCAATCCCTAAATTCTTAAAAGGCAGCCACGCGGAAAAACATGAAATAAAAAATCTGATGCACACATACAACCAGGAAAAACCCACACGTTTACAGAACCTATCACTTCCCTATTGGCCTAGATAGTGAATTTACAACTTAAAAAAAGTCTACGCAGCTGTAAAAAAAAGAACCGATACTTCATGCAAGTTACAGCAAACGATTCTCTCCACCCCCCACTCCCCCTTACACAAAAACCTTTCGGTCAATCCACAAAACACGTTATCCGACCGATTCGATATCAAGTACGCTTTTCCCACGCTCCGGTGACTCGAGGTATGTGTTTCCATAACTACCAAAGCTTTAGCTAGATTAAGAGGGGGAGGAGGGGAGGAGTATGGAATAATGACAAATTAGGAGATTTGGTGATTAAAATTTCATAGAGATGAGAAGCGCCCGCAGGGAGTTTTGTGCAGTGGCGCGATCGCGGTGGCAGCCGAAATCGGAGGGGGGTGCCTCGTCGGGGATCTAGACAGGAAATCGAAGGCTGGTTAATAGAGGGGCAAGCGAGTGTTGTTTTCTTCCTACACAAATTGGGGTTTAATGAATCACCCCGACTGAAGTGGGATAAAAAAAAAATAGAAGTCAGTGGGTAAAAAAGACGGCAATGTAATAAATATATATTACGATGTGAAAACGATTACGGTTATTCTTAGTTGTTATCGATAATACATGGACGAAAAATTCTTATAGGCTGTTGAAAAGAAGGCTCATAGAAAAAGGCTTTTTAACAGTATAACCCTTAATACAGCGGAGTCTCGATAATCCGGTAATCCGAAAGTCCGCTTAATCCGATACCAAAAGTCAAAAAGAACTAAAGTTACAATAAAACTACAGTGATACTAAGTGATATAAAGTATATTTCTGAAAATTACACAAAAATTCAAAGTTAGACAATGTACTGAACTAATTAATACTGAACTACATTGGTTTGAAAAAAATATGTTACATATTTTTTGTCGAAGAGAAGAATACCTCTCCTTTGAAGCCAAATTACGCCAGTGTGTGTGTGTCTGCTGGAGTCGTCGCGGAGTGTTGCTCTACGTAGCGTAGCGCTACAGCAAATACAGCCGCCTCGTCTGAGTGGGATACCCTATGCTCCCTGTCACCGTCTGCTTCACCTTCACTCTCGTCTGAGACGTCGGCAGGTTCTTTCAAAACCATTTCAACAATTTGCTGATCGTCTAAAATCTTACACTCTACTGTACTGTACTAGGCAGCGTTCCGCTCTCTTATCACCCATTTGGTAATGTTTAGACAGACCTTATAAAATAAACTGTGTTATCACACGTAATATGTAATATTTATGTAATCACGCGTTATTATGTAATTTAATTTTGTTTTAAGAATGATTTCGCTTAATCCGAAAAATTCGTTAGCCCAAAAAGGGTCTGGTCCCAATCGTTTCGGATTATCGGGTCTCAAATGTATAAGACTGCAGCTTCACGAAGGCTGAGCATGACTTCTAGTCAGCTCTAGAAGTTGTGCTTAAGCACAGGGCCTGACTAAGGCAGGGGCATACGGGGCAGTTGCCCCGGGCCCCCACATCAGAGGGGGGGGGCCCAAATCGAATAGAAAGTTTAGTATTAAGTATTAAGTTCTTCATTACTGAAGTAGTGAAGCAGAGGGGGGGCTCCCAAAGAAGTTTTTGCCCCGGGCCCCAATTAGGCTAAGTCGGGCCCTGCTTAAGCACAACCTCTAGAGCTAACATGTTGTGCGTAAAATATTTAAGCAAGTTTGAACAGGGACATTACTTTAAGTTCTGAGAAGCGTAAAACACGAGGCTTTTCTTTTCACACGTATACAAGCATATACAGTGAAACTTCTCTAAACGGCCATATTTTGTTCAAAACCGATTATATACTCCATACAGCCAATGTTATGTAAGAAACCTCTTTTCCACGACCACCCCTTCGACGACGACCACTTTTTTTCGGTACCATTACCGGCCGCCATAGAGAAGTTTCATTGTACTTTGAAATATAATTTCCTTGATGAAAATATATATATATATATATATATATACTTGTACCATTTTGTTGTACAAACTTAATGATGTGTCTAGTCAAAGGTGACTCTAGAATTCTAGGGGTAAATAGCGATGTCATGACAACGGGAATCTCACGCCGTAAAGGATTAAAGCGGGGCATCGTTTGACATCGCAGGTTTTCAAACCCCATGCAAAGCTATGGGGGAATTTTCCCCCGCGGTAATTTTCTAATCACTGATTAGCAAATGTATATTTTTGTATTCTGATTTTTAGACACGTAAAAAGATGTTTAAGTGACGAGTGCGTAGTTTTTCTTTAAATTTTCAATACTTATTTACTTGATTTTTTACAGGGCAAAAAATTATTGATTGTACATAGCTAAAAAGTTAAAATTGTTTAAAAAATTTTTAATAATAATAATAAGATTTTCGACCAAACACGATCATCTCATTTAAAGATCTATTAATTACGGTAAACATGATTAAAAAAATGGGCATTTACAAATCCATCATTAGAAAAATACACACAGGAGAATTTTCCGTAGATTAACTTGGGGAACGAAGATCTGCAAAGTCGACTGATGACGCTTTCCTTCGGTTATCATGTTGAATTACGCAAAACTAACCATCAGGTAAACACGGAAGAAAAAGAAATTGAGATATATGAAGTTATAAGAACAAACCGATAACAGTTATTTTTACTAGTTTAACTCTTTACACCTTTTATCTGACTTTGTTCACTGTTGTGCTTTATGCATCTGTTCAATGCATAACGCATTCTTAGTTCTTTGCTGTTTGTGTTGCCTGTAAATATGGATTAATTTTCCAAATAAAGCCATAGGTATAATAATAATAATAATAATAATAATAATAATAATAATAATAATAATAATAATTTAAAAAAATTTTAAAAAATAAATAAATAAATTTTAAAAAAAAATTTACTAGTTTTCTTTCGATGTGATTTTTCCGTAAAATTCACTTTACGCGGAACATGGTGAAGCAGAAATTTACGTTTGATACTTTGCACTAACTGGCATTTTAGACGTGCTTTTTAACGGGAAAGATTTATAATCAAAACTGTACATTAATACCCTATGTAGCTATGGCCCAAACTGGAAAAACATAAATAAATATTAACAAATAAATTTTACAGAAATTTCCCGTGCTTCACTACTTTCATTGCCAGAGCTTCTAAAAACGCTTAACTATTATCAAGCTTAACTATTATGTTCATACGGATGTGATTATCCTTATTATCTACTTTATTTACTTTCGCTTCATTTATGTTAACGAGAATTATTTTCTTAATACCTGAATAACAAAATTTAATTAAGTAAAATTTTAATATCAAATAAAATAGAGAGAAATTATGTAGATTATGGGAGAACAATTTTCACGAGCATTTATTGTCGGTTCAAGAGAAAATAACTTTCATCATTATCTTCTTTCTTAACTTTAGGACCTTGTTCACATTGCATTCGGAACGTTGCGTCAGCGTTACAAATCTTTACCAATCACAGAGCTGAACGCAATGACCACGTGATGTGGCTCACCAATCACAAGTCATGTCAACAATCTCGGCGCCAATGTAGGAACGTAACGCCCCGCAACGGATGCACAGAATCCGTCAGCGTTAGCGTTACGCGTTTTAACGTATTTTAAACCAATCACAGGCCTTAACATTTCGTTGCTAATCGTTTGGAGGTTTGAAATTGGTTAAAGATATTTCAGTACCAGTAAGGGCCTGTTCACATAGGAGTCCGGTAGAGGAAGCGTGAAAGGAAAGATGTCGCTGAGACAGAAATAAACCAATCATAGGCTTTAAAAATTTCTTTGCTAATCGTTTGGAGGTTTGTCATTGGTTTAATATACACTCATGGACAAAAAAATTAGCGCACCAAGAAATAATTGCGGGATCGTAACGAAACTTGCAATTAAGGTACATGTCGGAGAGATATGCAAATGATTAGAAATGCAGCGTGATTCATAACAAAAATGACGTATTTCGTATCAAGCGCATTACGTATAACCGGTAGAGGGCGTTGAACATCGTACTCTGTGGAGTATAAAACAGGTAACCAAAGCTTGTTTGAGTGTGCTGAATCATTTACAAAGGAAGAGCTGAGATAGACATGCCATTACGCCTTGTTTGAAGACAATATAAGCAGTTGTCGCAGTTTGAGAGGGGGAGAATCGTCGGGATGATGGAAGCTGGGTGGTCAGCTAGGCGAGTAGCTCGTCAATTAGGCCGCTCTGATTGTGTTGTGAGGAGGTGTTGGGACCAGTGGACCCGAGAGATGTCATGTACACGAAGACCAGGCTCAGGACGCCCTCGACAGACCAGTCGTCGAGAAGACCGCCACATCGTAATAAATGCACGCGTACAGCCAACTGCTTCATCGGCCGCCATCCAGGCACAGGTAGCACCTTCACTAGGGGCATCTGTGTCTTCTAGAACCATACGAAGGCGCCTGGCTGAAGGACAGTTGGTATCGCAGCGCCCATTACGTGTGCTGCCCTTGACGCCCACCCATCGACGTCTCCGTTTGGAGTTTTGCCGCGCACGAGGAAACTGGACTGCAGCGGAATGGAACCAGGTCGTCTTTAGCGACGAATCCAGATTCAATCTCGGCAGTGATGACAATCGTGTTCGTGTGTGGAGAGCCCGTGGTGAACGCTTCAATCCTGCCTTTGCTGTACAGCGACACATCGCTCCCACAGCTGGTGTGATGGTATGGGGTGCCATTGCCTACAATACACGGTCACCCCTAGTATTGTTCCGTGGCACCATGACAGCCCAGCGGTATGTTCATGAAATCCTGCAACCACATGTGTTGCCACTCATGCAACTGCTCCTAGGAGCCATTTTTCAACAAGACAATGCTCGGTCTCATACGGCAAGGGTGTCACAAGACTGTCTCCGCACTGTTACTACCCTTCCTTGGCCTGCCCGATCCCCAGATTTGTCTCCAATCGAGCATATCTGGGATCATTTGGGACGACGAGTTGGGCATCCCACGAGTTTGAACGAACTAGAGGCAAGGTTACAGCAAATATGGAACGAAATGTCTCAAGACATCATAGAGAACTTGTATGACTCAATGCCCGATCGTATCGCATCGTGCATTCGCGCTAGATGGGGTCCAACGGAGTATTAACTCCTCCGTTCTTTTGCCTTTTTCTCTGAAATAAATTATCCCTTTTCTTTGATTTTCTTATCATTTACTTATATCAAAGTAGTCATTACGTATGTAAAATTTCGTTTCATTTTGACGACTCCTTCTTGGTGCGCTAATTTTTTTGTCCATGAGTGTATTTCAATACTTTAACGCTTCCGCTGCCTGGCTCCTATGTGAACAGACTCTAACTATAAATTTATTTTGAACAGAAATGCTTCATTTCATTTCATTTCATTGTAAGAAAAACTAATTAAATAAATATTATTTGATAAATAAATGAAAAGAAAACAGGTAATGATAAACAATAGGGATAATTTTATCGCGGAAATCGTCTGCAGTCAAAAGAAGTAATTAGGATTGTTTCTTACTTTCTCTCTTCATGATTTGAATTTATACTACAGGAAATTATTTTATTCAGCAACTCATTAGAATAAAAATAACAATTATATTTAATAAAAACTATTTATCAAATTAAATATAAAGAAAATATACATAATAGTAAAGACTGTGGGAGAACTCTCTTTACGAGAACCATCTACGTCACAGAGAAATTAACTATCATCAAATTCTTTACTTTTCTCTAACTTTAACCACAAAGAAAATAATTTTATTAAAAACTTTTAAGAAATAAGATATTATTTATCAAATAGAATAGAAAAAAATCGATAGTGATAAAGATTGTGGGAGAATTAATGTCAGTATATTAAGAAAAATAAAAATTATTCAACAAAGAAAACAGAAATGTAAACAGGAAAAAAACCTCATAATGAAACGAGAGTTTTACGTTATTATTTTTTACGGGAATGTTTATTTCTTACTGATTTTTCTTTAAATACAGCTGCTGGGTTATTTTTTTTATATTTTTAGTACAATTTTAATTCTTTATGGTATGATGAAATGAGGATAGGAATATAAACTTCAAATAAAGGTAAGGGATACTCTTAAAAAGTTTTATTTTTGAGATTAATTTAACAACTCGCTGAAAATTGCTTTTTAATATACACATATTTTTTTAGTATTTTAGTTGCATTTGACATTATAAAATATAGGTGGGGGGATAAACTTCAAATAATTTTTCAAATCCGTCATGTCGGGGCATCATAGAACTAGAGTATGGTTCTATATCCCCTATTTTTCTAGTTTGTTGTATACGGTGCGTTTGCAGTATACCCCTTTTGTTTCACGTTTATCAACTTTTCTTCTCTTAACATACAAAAGTATAGCCTAAACTGTCTGAGAATATGTCATGACCATAACTCCACCAAGCCATGTCATGACTCCACTCATAAGCCTGATAGTGGAGTAAACTTTTCATTGATGCAAATGCGCCAGTCCGAAGACTGGTAAATCTTCCTATTTCCCGATGTATTCCTGCGATTTTACAAATAACGGTACGTAAATGTCAACAGAATTCTGCCGTTTTTCGAACTTGTACGGTGGTACCATACGAACATGTACCATTTTGAAAACTGATTCCTCAAAAAATCCTTCTTAACCCAATCTTTGATTTTTTTTTCGGTAGATGGAAACGTCAGTTTTATGGTGCGCTAAACGTAATAATATCTCCACTGGGACGTCCCATTTCTATAACCGTAACCGTTTATCCATTCTATCCGTGTGTGTCCATTACGACTGATGGTATAATTATTCTTCTTTTTTCCTCCTTTCACAGTTGGTGGACGTGCACGTGTACCTGGTGCCGTCCGAGGAGTGGATTGAGCGGAGGAAGCTCGCAAAAAGGGACATTATCGATCACGCGGTTTCGTCAGGATTCGTCAGGTAGGTTGTTAAGCTCCTCTCTGTTTTGTTTTGTTTTGCGATGCCAGAGTAAAATCAACAAACGCCACGTGCTTAGTTTTTCCTATCTTTTTCTTTTTTACGTTTAGTTTCTTGCCCTGGTGATTTTAGAATGTCAATGAAAGACTTCGTAGCGTCCAGTTCAGTACCGATTTTGACCGTTCTTAACCTTCTTACCTCCGATTTTACCTTCGGAGAGTATCAAAAACTGAAGTAGTAAGGAGATTGGAGAAATAAATAAAGGAAGCCTCTCTACTGGACACTTCAGTATAACGTTCATTTCAATATAACGAACAGTTACGAAATGTCCTGTCCCAGTATATACACATGCTACGCATGCGAATATTTTGAGACAATTATATAATTATAATCTATAATTATATCTATAATTTTATTTGCCTCTAAATAATGGACACTCTATATAACGCAGTTAGAACTTTTCGACTAAATTTGCCACACTCGCGAAAGAAGCAAATCTGCAATAGAAAAGAAATTTAAAAAATAAATAAAGCCCCTCCAAAGGACACTTCAGTATAGCGAACAGATACAATATAATCTGTCCCAAAACATATACATCCTAGGCATTTACATCTAAATAATGGACACTCTATATAACGCAATCAGAGCTTTTCGAGTAAATTTGCCAAACTAGCGAAAGAAGCAAATCTGCAGTAGAAAAGAAATTTAAAAAATAAATAAAGCGCCTCCAAAAGGCACTTCAGTATAACGAACAGATACAATATATTCTGTCCCAAGACATACCCATCCTGGGTATTTACCTCTAAATAATGGACACTCTATACATCGCAGTCAGAACGTTCGACAACCAAAAATGCTAAACTGACATAAGATGTAAATCTGAAACAGAAAAGAAATTAAAGAAATAAATTGAGGACACATCAGTATAACGCACACTTCGATATAACGAATAATTTCAAATGTTAACACAATAACAATTAAAAATATACACATGCTAAGCATTTACCTATAAGTAACGACAGTATGTATATCACACAAGCAAAACTTTCGACCAAAAATGCTAGACTTGTGCGAGAGGTAAATCTAGAGTAGAAAAGGAATTAAGCAATTAAATGAAGCCCCTCTCAAGAAAACACTTCCGTGTAACCCATACCTCAATACAACGTACAGTTACAAGATGTTATGACCCAAAACATACATATGCTGGGCGTTTACCTGTAAATAGTAGACACTATACAAAACACAGGCAAAACTTTTGCTCATATAAGCCAAACTCAAGTAAGAAGTAAATCTGAAGTAGAAACGAAATAATAGATTATGCCTCTCTAGAGGACATTTCAGTATAACACACTTCAATATAACGTACAGTTACAAAATGTTCTGTCCCAAAATATACACATACTAAGCATTTACCTTTAAATAACGGGCACTCTATACAAAACAGGCAAACCTTTCGACCAAAAATGATAAACTCAAGTAAGAAGTAAATCTGAAGTAGAAAAGAAATTGAAAACGTTTCAATGGACACTCCCCAGCAGTGGAGATTTCTATTATAACGGAAAGCTACAACATTCGCAGTTTCAAACACACACATACATATGAGTATGTTTCTAAATAACGGATATTCTACACTGCGGTCTAACATTTTGGCCAATAGGGCTAAACTAGGGTCTCAAGTAGATTTAAAGTAGACAGAAAAAATTAAAGGTTTAACAAATGCTTCAACGGACATACCCCAACTGCTGATATTTCTATATAACAAACAGATATAACATGTTTGTCCCAAGCCCAGACGACCTTGGGAATTTACCTCTAAATAATGGTTATTCTACTTTGTAAAGGTAAAAATTTTGAACAATAGTTCTAATCTCGAGGTTGATCTGAAGTAGAAAGGAAATTACAGGTTTTATACATTAAAAACGCTTTTACGGACACCCCCAAACTGGGAACGTTTCTAAATAACGGACATTCGATAGAATGAACTAACAATGTTGACCAACAATGCTAAATATTTCCAGACCGGTATACTACCAACAGAACTATCAAGGAGAATTAAGGAAGTGATATTTTTAACGACTTTCTTCCCAGAGTCTGAGAAAAAACGATATAACGTGCACTAATGCAAAACTTTTCTATAATCCGTACAATATAATGCAGTATCGAATTTTTTTGGATTAGGGCCATCTTTTCGACTCCCCTCCAGAACGAGTTTTTC
>OU015502.1:35619396-35834396 GCA_907164885.2 Dolomedes plantarius
AACTCCTTTGAATCCAAACTATTCATAGGTTGCGTGGAATTAGAGGTGATTTCAATAATTGCACCACGTTGCAAGTTTAATGTTGAGATTATTTATTGAATTGCCTCAATTTATCGGTGTTATCCGTAATTGAGGGCTGCTTTGTAGTAGCCATAGCGGATACGCTCAGCTCAGTATTAACCAATGGAGAAATTTTTCCCAAGGATTGTCGACATCGATTGAAGGATTTTTTTTAAATTAATCTCCGCAATAGAGAGAAAAATGTTTTATACCTTACTCATTTTAGAAATTTCGTACATAAGAGATATGATGCGCGTTTAAAACACTGTACAGTATTTTTTCCCCGAATAATTCAAATTTTAAAATATTATTCACGTTTATTTTAAAGAATGAATAAGATACCGGAGTAAAAAAAATTGTTCTTTCTCTATTACGGAGTATAATTTGAAAAAAAAATTAATTCAAGCCGACAATCAATGGGAAAATTTTCTGCATAGATTTGAGCGAATCCAATATGGCTACGGCTCAGCAGCCTAAAAGATCAGAATTAACCGTTTTTCTTGATTTTGATACACACACACACACACACACACAGACAGACACAGACAGACACACACACACACACACACACACACACACACAGACAGACACAGACACAGACACAGACACACACACACACACATATATATATATTGAGTACACACACATATATATATATTGAGTAAGTTTCTTAAAATTTCGGTTAAGCTAAGTCAAAATAATACTTTTAAAAAAGAGGTAGAGATATGCCGTATCCCCCAGAAAAATGCCCTATATGTATGTAATCATAGGCGTAACGTGCTTCTAACTTTTTTTTTTTTTTTTTTTTTGGGGGGGGGGGGGGGACTGAATTTAGTTAGGGCTCTTCTCCGCGCATTGACTGCCGGACGGTCCTTAAAATATGAAATATTATTATTGAATAACACTAGAATTGATGTTTGAGTAGCATTCATAAGTTATACAATGAGAAAAATAAATATATAAATAAAATGAGAAAAAAAAATATAGCATCGAATTTTTGTTACGGATCATTGTTAAAAACTATGTTAAGGCTAAAGACATAATCGGAGTCTTCAGTTTCACAGTTTGAAAAAGCGGGAAAAAAACCAACTTTCTTAAAAGTTTTCTACAATTTTCCGATTTTAACTGAACTTCTATTAACGTTTTAATTTATTTCAAGTTAAGTTGGGGTGGGGGCACGTGCCCCCGCATCCCCCCGCCCCGATGCTACGCCTATGTATGTACGTAATAATAACGCCACACCAGTTTAATTATATTCCATTGATTCGCTGCTTTTGATCTCGTCTTTCCCGTTATAAAACTAACATCCGCTTTGCATCTGTATGCACGTGGCTATTGCCTGGGCATATGGCACCACGGGGGTCACGTGGTAAAAAGAAACAAATTTTCTTTTGTGTGCTGGTGTGAGTTCAAACCGCGCAATTAAGAGATTCAATCGTGAATTTAGAGCAGTCATGCTCAACCTCTATTTCTCTCGGGCATATGTTTGCTACATTACGCGGGTCGCAATATAGTATACACTATAACTCAAAATATATAATAATAATGTAAAAAATAAAACTGAAAACCTTATTGTATTCAAACAGTTATTTTAAAAGTGAATGTGATTTTTTTTTTTATGTTGAGACAAATTTTGGACTATATTAATCAAATCAGGTTTATACTTGCTGCATGTTACTCACTATACCTCATCCAGGTAAGAATCAGTATGCCGTTTTCTAAACACATTCTTCGCATTATTCCTTTTGGAAAGATAGTTTACAAAGATACGCTGAAGCGAATAACGTTGCACTTTTATTTGCATAGTTTTGTATTTTTCAGGCACTCATTTCCAAAATTATGCTTACAAAAGCACTAGCCCGATAATAAGTACGAGTGTTTCGGGCCGCACATAAAAGTTTGGTGGGCCGCAGTTTGAGTATCCCTGATCTAGAAGGTCGCTACAGAGGCTGTTCACACATTTTTTAGACGATGTGTATTGTATTCACAAAACTAAATTACATAAAATTCTTGTGTTTTAAATGTTCTATTTGACATCCCTTATTCTGAACTATCTTTCGACACCGCAATTTCCAGGATAATAATGCCTTTTGAAGTGTCAGAAGAGGTATTCTATCCCATTCCTCCTGAACAGCTTTCCAGAGTCCTGTAAGGGTTTTGGGACGACGTTTGGATAATGCAGATTTTAAAAGTCCGGAAGCACAAAAATCCATAGGTGATACATCGGGAGATTTAGTAGGGATATCAGTGAAGGGTATGGCCTTGATACCAGTTTTTTGTTCCATTTCTTTTAGGAAATTTACAGTGGATTTTGATGTGTGACTGCTAGCTTTGTCCTGATGGAGTCTCACAGATTGATGGCACTGTGGGTAATGCGATGGTATTTCATTCAGAAAAATTGGCGATAAAATATGTTCCTGATAGTATTTGGAGTTAATCTTGACATTTTTTTCCACTCTCTTTATTTTTAACTTGACATTATAAGAAAAACCAGCAACAATCATGAATCCCTTAGAAAAACTTTCTTTCGATTCTTTGAACCATGTACTTAAATATTTTTCTCCCCTTTTATGATAATAAATTGCTCTTTTTTTGTTGCAATCATTTAAATACACCCATGATTCATCTATTGTGACAATTGTTTTCCATTTTTCTTTGGATAAGTGTTTCTCATATAGAATTCTACAGCGTGTCCTGCGTTCAGCGATATGATTTGGAATAAGACGATGCACATTGCGTTTTTTCGCTTTCTTAAGATTTAAATCAACGTTTATCATTTTGTTTACAGTGGACACCGAGCATTTTAATGATTTTGCAACTGTCCTTTGACTAGGGGGATTTTCTTTTAACATTAAACAACGTACCTTTGCAATAGTCGAAGATGTCTGGTTTTTCCTTGGAAACTTGTTTGGAATTTTTGTCCCACTTGAGGCTCCAATTTGACGTTTTTTCCCTTTCTTGTTGACGATATTACCTATCGACGCTTTAGATATCACAAAACCATGACTCTCACATCGTTTTTGGATAACGGAGTATGCATATTTCTCTTCGGAAAGAGCATAAATGTAGCCTTCGAACCACTGCTTTGTTAAAAACGCCATTTTGAATAAAAACAAAACTTTCAAGCCACAGACGATAATTTTGACTTTTAAAAACATAGTACAATTGCAATCATTTCTTTTGCAGCAAATGATTTTTTATTACCGCTTATCATAATCGTCTAAAAAATGTGCGAACAGCCTCTGTATTATCCATTCCTTCTGTTTGTAAATACGTCAGTAGATTCTATTCCTTTATATTTCGTATAATATATTTAACTATGACATAACCATAATATGTTTAAAGTAATAAAAGTGTTATTCCGTGTAACTGAATCTTTTGATTTGGAGTTGATGTTGCACAAAACCCGACTACCTAGCTGAATGCTCGTTGTCCTACTTTCCGAATACCGCCCAAGTTTCGACCAGTAAATTCATTTTATATATATATATATATATATATATATATATATATATATATACAGGTGGTTATCAAAATAATGGAAACACCTATCAATATTAGTGGTGTTTAAGAATTTGCATCGTATTCCTTAAAAAATAAGTCTAGCCACCGGTATATTTTTATATAATATAGTGTATGTATTATTCTGTCAAGTAGCAGTAATGATCTAAGGGCATCGTGAAAAATATCACACCTTGCGAATAGGGCAAATTTTTTGAGTGCGTTTAAATTGGAGTATCTGTTACTGCAACCACCAGGCTAATGGGTGTTTTTAGAGCTATGGCATCGAAAGTCATGATAGCATACAGAGTGCACGGAAAAACATCCTCTGCCAAACAGAATAGTGGACGAAAGGGAGAGCTGAGTGAAAGAGAGGGACGGGGTATTGAAGCGGATTGTGACATGAAGAAAGAAAACGACTGCAACCAAAATGGCCGAAGAGCTCAATCTGCATCTGCATGTTCCGGTATCAACCATTACAGGTAGAAAGGACCTTCAAAAACAAAGCATTTACGGAATAGTAGCTATTTCCAAAACACTTGTAATAGATGCCAATACAAAATATCGTCCACAATGGTGCCACGAGCGCAAATCCTGGTCGAGTAATACACTGCTGGCCACCCAAATTGCAACACCAAGAAAGACAAGACATATCACAACAAAATTTATTTTGTAGATAACATGTTGACCAAGTATCAAATGATTAAATTTATAGACTTCTGTGAAGTGTGGTTCCTGCCAAAATCAGTAGCCAGAGTAGCCGCCATTGTTGGAGATCACGGCTGCCACACGCCTCGGCATTGATTCAAAGAGACTTTGGATGAGTTCTTGGGGTACAGCAGATCAAGCAGCTTCCACACGTTGCCAAAGTTGATCTGCTGTGGCAGCTGGGGATGGAATCTGGGTCAATCGTAGAGCAACCATGGACCACATGTTTTCTATCGGCGAAAGATCCGGAGAGCGAGGCGGCCAGGGAAGCAATTCAATCTAGCGATTGACGAAGAACCGTTAGACAAAGCGTGCCACGTGTGGTCGCGCATTATCCTGTTGAAATATGGCTGTGGGCAAGCCCTGAAGGTACGGAAGGACAACTGGCTCCAACACCTCGGAGATGTAGCGCTGGCTGTTTAAAGTACCGGCAATGCGTCCTAGAGGTGTGCGAGAGTGATATCCAATACCGCCCCATACCATAATACCCAGTGCAGGACCAGTGTGGCGGTGCATAACGCAGCTGTTCAGCATCCTCTCTTCACGGTGTCTCCAGACTCGAATGCGACCATCGTGGTGTTGCAGACAGAAGCGTGACCCGTCAGTAAAGACAATTTCATTCCATCCTGCCGTCCACATCCTTCTGTCATCGCACCATTGGCGGCGGAGACGTCTGTGGTTCTGCATCAAGGGTAGACAAAGCAATGGACGTCTTGCGGACAGACCACTCTGCTGTAAACGGCGTCGAATGGTACGCGCAAACACTGGATGATGCGTTACAGACTGCATGTGCTGTGCTATGGTTCGTGATGTGACTGAGCGATCCGTCACTGCCATGCGCACAATTTGCCTGTCATCACGTGAAGTTGTGCGCTGAGGTGGATGCGATCGAACACGCCGGTCCGTCGTACCTTCTTGCATCCAACGATCACATATCCGCATTACAGTTGTTTGGTTTCGTCCAACACGACTACCGATTTCCCTGAAAGATAATCCACAATCTCGGTAGGCCACTATCCTTCCTCTGTCGAACTCGGATACTTGATCAAAAGATGATCGCTGTTTTCGACGAGGCATAATTGATCGTTTTTTTTAAAAAACCATAAGAAAAACACAATTGCCGAACTTGAAATCGTCGAAATCTCCAAGCCTTAAATAGCGCTTTGAAGTGGCGCCACAGGCGCGCGTAATGTGCGTCTGCGCTGAAATTCTAATCATTTGCATATCTCACCCCCGCTAATGCATGTTGTAAATTTCATGTTATTTGCATGTTTCCTTCAGGGTGTTGCATTTACAGTGGCCAGCAGTGTATATCGAAAAACGGCTTTTCGTCCGACGAATCATTGTTCCCATTGTTCCTTACAACAGGAAGTGCGTATGTCTGGAGAACACCTACACAAGCGTAAGATTCTGGCTGTCTCATCTCAACTGTCAATCATGGAGGTAGATCTATCAGAGTTTGGGATGGCATCTCATGGTTTTTTTCAGGCCCTATGATAACCCTAAAATGGAGATTGAATGGGAAGGACTATGTCGAAATTTTAGCTCACTAGTTCATCCTTTAGAGCAAACATTGTTTCTTGCAGGAGATGGCATTATCCAGGATGATAATCCACCTATACAAAAAGCTAAATCTATCAAGTATTGGTTTGAAGAGCATGAAAAAGAAGTCAAATATCTTATCTTGCCCTGTACAATCCCCCCGACTATATATCATCCAACCACTGTGATCTGTATAAGCGAATAGAGCCAGGTATCGATATCCACCACGGCATCTCTACAGGAACTTTCATGATTTTTCTCTGGAGAATGGTATAATATATTCTTAATCACTATTCATGACTTGTATAATCCAATTACAAGGTGAATCGGGTGGTATTACACGACAAAGGGGATCCTGCGCCGTATTAATAAAGGTATATATATATATATATATATATATATATATATATATATATATATACAGTGGAATCTCGATCGATAGTTCCCCGAATGATCGTTTTCCCGTATGTATCGTTTATTTCACCCAGTCCCGAATAAATTCCATAGAAAACAAGCAAAAACAGATCGCATGGATCGTTCCTCGATCCATCGTTTTCCCGCAATTATCGTTCAGAATATCGCAGCTTATGTATCAATTTATCGGATCGATCGTTTTTTCATCATAACTGAACCTGAAATATAAATGTCTGGATTGAGCTAGAATGACGCTCTAATTAAACAATGAGCAGAACATTTGAGATGCACGTTCTTGTATTTTTGTTCTCTCCTCTTTAGCCTGGTTTCGCGTTATCGTGCCACTCCCATTATTTGTTCGTCGTTGGTGTTCCTTAATTCTTTAGACCCTGGAGTATCCTATTTTCGGCAACTCATTGCAAATTCTCCGACTATTCAACATTTCTGTTCTTATCAGCAATGGCTCATAGTTAGTCGACCTGAGAGGTTCCTGCTACCCTCTGGCTTTTCTGTTGGCCTTGGGATGGAGACGTCCTGGTGATTTTGTTCTAGGGTGTCTGAAGTTTCTGATTGTTGCAGTCTACACTGGCCGATGAGGAATTCACCCGGAAGGCAGAACTTCCTGGTGGCCTTATGTCGGACCCCATCCAGTGCAATGGAATGGTTCTAGTTAAAAACGATTCGCGGCTGCCGCTTCTTTATACTCTCACACAATAACCGATACCGAAAGGAATGCAATTTGCAACACAGAAAAAATATTGTTTACTTGTGGAGAGAAAACCGCAAAAAAACAACGAAGACTTTTATTTGAATCAAAATTCCTGTGTATCTACGTGTATTTTTATTTATTATTATTATTTTTATCTTGGATTTCAGCACATTTTTGTAATTTTATCTTCAATTACACTACAGGTATGTATGCATTTATGTATGTGAGTAAATATATTTTAAGGATATCAAACTTTAAGGCATGTTAATACTTTTTTGTATGTTTCCGCCGCATCTGTCGTTTTCCCATATCCATCGTTTAGTTCAGTTGGTCCCTTCGAAAATGACAGATCAAGATTCCACTGTATGTATATATATATAAATATATATATATATATATATATATATATATATATATATATATATATATATATATATATATATATATATATATATATATATATGACACGTTATTTTACACGTTAATTCCCACATAACTTTTTCCCTAAATTATTACCCTAATTAGTAGTTTATGAACGTAGGCCTGTGGTAAATAAATACTATTCAGTTACCTCTAAGAGCTTTATTAACTATCATTACTTAATTTCAATTCAATCCGTGCCAAGTTATCATCATCTCTGCTCGCGACGCGACCCACGTCCAGCAGCGTACAAATCTAAATCTTATATGCAAAAACCCTTTGCCTCAAGCTTCTAGAATACTATTTTACGTCACCACCGAAGATGAGGCTGGGGAGGAGCCAACCTGTCAATCAAGTTTGATACTCCATGCGGAGAATTTCCCTTTTTTGATCGTGGCGTTTTTCGCGTTACTTTAAGAATTTTGGAAAATAGTGACATTTGACGTTACGAAATTAACTACCCTAAAGCCCCCTTTAAATTATCTTAACTATTCTCCTCTCTCTAATTAATCCTTAACACCCCCCCCACACACACACACACATATATATATATATATATATATATATACACACACACAAAATCTACCAATTGGCATTTGGACACCCATGCAAATGAGGATATCTGTGGTCCTGATATACGTCAGGCTCTCCGCCGTTAAATATCGGGGAGGACACAATATTGGCATTAGTCGCATGCAAGATGCCACGAAGGATAGAGTTATCTGATTTCGAGAAAGGTGTGATCGTCGGGTATCACAGAAATGGCCGATCCTTAACGGACATATCTAGCGAGCTGAATTACTCAAAATCAACAGTGGCCTGTGTGATTCAAAAGTGGAAGGTGAGCGGTGATTGTCGGAATGTGCCCCGAATCGGCAGACCCACGAAACTGCAAGATAGACACCGACGGGTGTTGTCCAGAGAAATTCGGAAGAACCGCACCGAACCGATGGCCTACATACTCCAGGAATTTCAACAGGCATCCGGGAGTGTTTTTCGATGAATACCATCCGTAAGGAAGCACATCGGATTGGTTTCCATGGTTGTGCTGCCGCCCATAAGCATTTGATCACAAAGTCCAACCGCGCTGCTCGGTTAATATGGTGCAGAGCGCGTCGAAAGTGGACCATAGATCAGTGGAAACGGGTTCTCTGGAGCGATGAATCAAGGTTCACCCTCTACCGTTCGGATATAGGGTCTAGGTCTGGCGTCTGCCTGGAGAAAGCCTCCTGCCAGAATGCATTGTGCCCACAGTAAATTTGGCGGAGGTGGAATTATGGTCTGGGGGTGTTTCTCCTGGTATATACTGGGACCCTTGATCCCAATTCATGGTAAACCCAACGCCGACGCCTACTGCACTATTTTGGATGACAGTGTGCTTCCTACGCTGTGGTAGTTTTACGGGTTGGACCCATGTTACTTCCAGGACGTCAACGCCAGCTGTCTTGTTGCGAGGTACAACTAGGGTTGGTATGTTGACAATGGGGTAAATCGAATGGACTGGCCTGCCCCGAGCCCAGACCTGGACCCTATGTAGAACCTCTGGGACAAGTTGGATCGCCGAATTAAGAGTCGCAACAACCGTCCAATATCGGTGCATGTCTTTTCCAAGCCGAGTGGAAGAAAATACTATTAGCCTTCATACAAGGACTTGTGGCATGCCCCTGAGGGTTGAGGCTGTAATTGCCTTTCGTGGAGGCTCTACCAACGATTGAATATTAATAAACTTTATTTTTATTTTCCATCACAAGTGTCCAAATACTTATTGGTAGATAGTGTATGTAATTAATATTAATATATATATATACATATATATTAATTTCAGAACATACCTTTAAATGGTTTCAGATGTTTTCTAAGCGATTAGAAACAATCTTTTAACTTTTACCTTCCTCGACACACTAAAGTACATAACTGTGTTGAGACCTTTTTGCTTTCAATGAAGAATTTCCGTAAATAAAAATCCATAAGAAATTCCTTAGATATTTTTCAGTTGACAGACAGCATCAATGAAATTTGAAAAAAATATCCATTCCCAGTATTACTTGGTTTATCAAACTGTGCCATTTCCACTTTCTATTCATCAACATTTGCATCTCTGCTGCAAAGTTAATACGAGTTTTAAAAGGCATTTATGCTTCTTCGCTATGATCATATATAAATTTTAATTTATTGCGTATATCTTTATATACATCACCCTTTCTACATAAATTGGTCACTATTCTATCACAAAAGGTTAAAAATATGTTCACTCTAAAAGCGTCACCTCTTTCTAATTGTGCATCTCATTGTTATCATCCTATATACATACATACATACATACATACATACATATATATATATATATATATATATATATATATATACACATATAGTGAAACCTTTCTAGCCGGCTACTTTTTTCGGAAGTATGATTGGCCGCGATAAATAAGTTCCATTAAGTATATACTCGTATATTATATTAAATTATAATTCGGCGTTTTGGGGGCTTTTCTTTAAACGGACTCTAGATACGTGCCTATTTTGCTTAGTGGTGAACCTTAGTTGCCCTGGGTGGAAAATATGATGATAAGCTCGTGGATACTTTCCTCCCTCTGGAAAAGTTGTAGTACCTTCTCTCTTACTGAAACTTATAATATCCCCTGACAACCTCAAAAAGAATTTTTTTTTCACTCTAAATATGAACTTAGGCTGGGCAAGAACTAAGCTATTATATCTGTGCATCCAAAGCCGATATCACGACCAATGAACTCATACGTAAATCTTCTACAGGGAGTATTTAGTATAAATCGAACTCTAAGAGCGATGTTATTATATGCCCCTATTACCCACACAACCGGGGAAATTCAGAACGTATGACAAACGAAAGCGGGAGGGAATGAATGTTTGCTTCCCAGCATTAACGTTGTTTCGAAGGAAGAAAAATATCTACAGTCAAAGATGATATTTGTGAGAAAGCAGAAGGGAAAAAAAAAAGATATATATATATATATATATATACAGTGATTTCCGCTTATAAGAATCACGTTTGTTATTACTATTTTTGATTCTTATAAGCGGTTGATTCTTATAACCGAAACTTCCCTTTGGACAGGCCCACATACACAAATATATACTTGTACATATATATAAACTCACAGGCACATATATACATAATTTACCATTAAATACTCTTTAATTTACGTTATTTATCATTTATTAAAATTATTTTTTATATTTTAAAAATACTCAATTTTTAAACAAATACTATAACTCAATTTCTAGACCTATAAGTAACAACACATGATTATAAAATCAACAAGAGGCAGCTTCTCTTTGACTACACTTTGGAAGAGCATCATATCTAATTAACCAGTTCTGTTTTTCAGAAAAACTAAGAGTTTTCCTTGTTTTTATCATATTTGAATTCGACTATCAAAAAGTTCTAACACTAACTGGAAATTTTGTTAGAAAACTAAAGTGAATACTAGCGACGTATGCTTATTACAGTCTCAGACGAAGATTCACTTTATAGCTTACGTTTCACGGTTTGATTCTGAATCAAACCGTGAAACGTTTGATTCAGCATCTGGTTCATCTGATTCAGCAAAATGGATCCGTTTACGTTTCACCGTTTGAAGTGCTGAATCCACTGTCCCGTTTACGTAAGTGATGGTGGACACTTCGCGGAAGATTTATGTGTTTAAGGGTCCAGAAATCCGCAACCAGGAAGTAAGTGGTGGGAAAAAAGGAGTGCCTGTCTGGAGAAAAGCGAAATCGGACCCGGGCGGGTTAGATGCCCCTGGGTAACGCTAATAAGACAGTGTTTAGCAAAAACGTATAAGGAGAAACTCTTATGTTATGTCTAAAGGAATGTATTTTACGACTGTTTTCCACCCCAAAGTTTTATCAATCTTTCTTTTCAAAAACTTAAGAAAGAATTTTGTACCTTTTGAGAGTTCAAGTGGCATTTTTTGGAAAAATGAAAGGAAGGCGAAGATTGCAAACTGATTCTTATAACCGGTGGATTGATTCTTTAAAGCGGAAATTTTAACATGGAAATAATACATTTGTTTTTGTTTTTGCGATATTGATTCTTATAAACGGTTGATTCTTATAACCACTGATCACTATAAGCGGTGGTTACTGTATATATATATATATATATATATATATATATATATATATATATATATATATATATATATATATATATATAGAGAGAGAGAGAGAGAGAGAGAGAGAGAGAGAGAGAGAGAGAGATAATCCTCAAAAGTATTCGAACATTTGGTTAAATTTTCACCTTAATGTTATCAGTATTTAATAGTGCAACTCAAATTTTATGTAAGGGTAATAATTCATTACTATTTTGCAATTTTTAAAGGGTATTTGAAAAGACTGCTCTAAAAGATTACATTCAAAATATCAAATTTTCTAAATTTTTATTAGCCTTAATTTTGTTGTTTCTAATGCCCCCTGGCCGGAAGTAATTCCAGACCAGACCCATATAGGCTTGCGGGCCCAGGGGTGCGACTCCGGTTTATAACGGTACCACAAGAATCGGAGTCCGATTGAGCCAGGTGCCACTACAATTTTGACCGAGTACCACCGCGAAGTGACATCTGGAGGGATCGTACCCTCTCCCGCCCTTTCTGACCTCATGGAGGGGACTCTCCGGTCTACGGATTGAACGTGCCCCTAGACACGGAGGTATTGAACGGCGCTTGGCGAGATTCGATCCGAGTACCCTCAGCGCCGATAGCCGACCCGCTACAACGAGGCTACCTCGAGCCTTTTTCATTTTTTAATTACCTATTATACTACGATACGACTTCAGTTTCACTATCAAGCGCTTATACTTTTTTTTTAAAGGTGTCGATGTTCAATAATGTAACTCAAGTTTTATATATGTATAGTAATTATTTACCATTTCCTTCCATTTAATAATAATTTATAGACGAATCTATTAACGTTCCTAAAATCCATTCCGTAAGCATGTCAATAACAGATAACATACATGGTGTTTCAAAAGGGTGTATACAACTTTAAATTTAGGGCCGAATTTAGACTTGCTGAGGCCCTAAGCTATACAAACCCCAGGGGCCCCCTGATGTTTTAAATTACATCAGCTGGTGTCGGAAAAAATTTAAATATGTACGCCTTTTTAATATATGAAAATATATTTCTTTTAATTTTTATTAAAAGATAAAAAAAAGGATGTGTTTACAAAGTCACAGAAATAATTATATAATTAAAGGGTTTTAAAAACGACAAATAAGGCTCATAGAACAGAAAGTTTTAAATTAAAGTATTAAAATAAAAGGTAAAAATTAAATTAATATAACAACATAATTGGTAGTATATAAAAACTTAATCTTTTATTCAGGTAAAAATTTAGTCCCAATCAATTATACAATGCGCTTAAATTATTTTAATGTTGCATTTTATATATTTAAAATTATTTAGAAGTTATCGTGATATTCGAGATGTTCTGCCGACCAAAGCGTGAGCTTAAACGGCGTTTATATAAGAACAACCTCCGCGCAAAAAGCGACGACCTGTATCTTAAAAATTTTAATTCTTAAAAACAAATCTTTTTTTTTTTTTTTAAACTATTTCAGTGGCAACAATTTTAATTCCTTAATTTGTTAATTAATTTATTAACAAATTAAGGAAGAATTATTAACAAAAGATTCACAAAAGATTATTTAGGTGCTAAAACATAAAAAATTCTTAAGTTTCTTAAACCATCAATTCTACCGACAGCTTCAAAACTAATTTCTATTTTGCCGTGTTCCAACTGGACTTATAAATTTGACCTTATTATAACCTATTTAAGTTCGATTATACATTTCTTATTAGTTATCGTGATATGTCTGACTTCATTTGAGTGATTTTTCTACGAGATATTTTTATATCAAATTTCATATATTTTTTTGTTTTTTTATTTGAGGCCCCGGCAGATTTCGAGGCCCTAAGTTGTAGCTTATTTAGCTTATGCGTAACTCCGGCCCTGTTTAAATTACGACAGTAGTCCAATAGCGGTAGCTGAAGAATTTTTACCACCCTGTAAATGTGGTGTAACAAGTGAAGTTTCAACACAGAGATAAAATTTAATGCGACAGACCTCTATTTATGCAGACGTCCTCTGTTGAAATCGAATTTCTGCCCCAAGCGGCAGTTCATATCTCGCGTAACTTTAGCATTTGCGACAATAATACTGCAGCGAAGTTAACCAAAGTTAGCTGAAAAAAATCCCAGCTTAAAACCCAATTGTTTTTTAAAGTTTTTGTCCGATTCAGTTTCATTTGACATCGGATTAACTGCGCAGGGTTTCTGTTGTGACATCCTAAGTAGGTAGGCTATTCTCTGGGGCTATTTTAAAAATTACTTAATTCGTGACCAAGAAAGACAGAGTCCTAATTGTAAATGATAAGGCCAAATCTTAAAATAAAAACTTAACAAATTAATAACAAAGAAATTTGACATTAAACAAGCATAACATAAACAATTAAATTTTAAGTGCAGATTTAGCAGCATGCTCCGAGACCCGGATAGTCTCAAAACAGGAGCTTAAAAAACACGTCCGCCTCGGCGGCCGTTACATGAGGGATCTCTCGAAATTAACAGAGTCTCGCAAATATACTCTGCACGAAGTCTTGGCGTGGCGTCTTCTTAGAAATTGTTTTCCAGAGCGGGGGCCGGCAGATTAGCGGGTGACAGTTCTTCTTAACGGCGAACATTCCGTCAAACTTTATTACGCGATAGTGTCAAACTCGCATTGAGCTATTGCTAAGAAAGACAGTTTTGCGAAGCGATGGGAGACGCTTCTGTTTTTCAAAACAGATTTTCCCACAGCTTTCTTGAGAAAACCGACATGCCTGGGCTTAACTTCCAGGCTAAAAATTCTGGTGGCATTTGCTGGTATCATTTTTTAATCCACTCGGAATCCACACACGTGTTCGAGGCGATGGGAACTGGAAAATTGCATTCCGATAAGCATGCAGCTGTGTGTCGTGCACCCTGTGAGGTCTTGGGAAAAAATAACCCCATACTTTCATTACGCTACACTGTCAAACACATGCTTTCGGATCTCACCTTGGATGACGCCCATAACTACCCGTTTCCGCAAAATTGTTTCATCAGTGTAGAGCAGGGTGTCATCTAGGAGCTCATTACCTAGGAGTTCATTGCGAGTGAACATTTCTCTGAAATGGTGTCGCAGAAATCGTTTCTTCCAACCCCCCCCCCTCTCAAAAATTCTGTGCTCGCGAAAACTTTTAGATTTTAAATGATATAACGAATTATGCAAAATACTATTGTCGTTCGGTAATAAAGTTATTCGACCAAAATTTGATATACTTGGCTTGTACACATACTCAGATTTCGCTCGGCTTCAGTTATTTTCTGACTATCAACAAAGTTGTATAATATCTCCTCTTGAAAGACCCTGTATTATATTTTAGAATGTTGTAGCCTCGTCCCGAATATACATCATAATTTCTGTAATGCGAATAATTCATTAATATATACTTTTTAAATAGGCACTTTTCATTCCTTTAAAACCCTTTAAATTAATATTCTTAAGGTTTACGACAGAAACTGTTCTTATTTTATTATTTTTTTTTAACTTATAGTTGATTTTCACATAAATACATTTGTTGGTTGTTTTAAGACAAATATTGCAACATTCGTTTTTAATTCTGAGTGTAGAAATTCAATTGTCTCCAGGTTGTTTGTTCAAGAAAAGTCCAATGGGTTGTCTGTTGAATTTTTTCTTTTAAAACGGGACAAAGCAAGTGTTTGTTCAAAGAAAACTATATAATTAAAATCCACGACTTTTTTTCCCGGGGGGGGGGGGTCTGGAATTAGACCAGGGATACTCAACCTGCGGCCCACCCAGTTTTCATGTGCGGCCCGTGGTATTCACACTCCTTATCAGGCAAGTGCTTTGTTAAACATAATTTTGACGAATAGGCGTCTAAATATTACAAAATTGTACGAAAATGTGCCACCTGCTGCTCGCATTGTCCGAATCAACGTGTCTTTGCGAATCAACCTGTTCCAAAATGAAATAGGCAAAGAACGTGTATAGAAATCGGCTTGCTGGTTCTTAAGGCGCATCTACACACAAGCGAATCAGCTCCCCCCCCCCCCCCGTCGCCTCTTGACACATTTTGGTGTCGATTAGTCCCCCCCCCCCAACGTGGGGGAAGTATTTCGTGGCTTTGATCATTCGTCTTAAAACCGCTATCTGGGGCGGTCTGAGGCGAATCGTCAAAGGCGCGAGGGACGCCATAAAATCTCCTCTCGGCGACGAGACCAATAAATCACCGCTTTCCCTTACACTTCGCTCTCTGTTTCGCGAATGTGTGCTTGCAGGGTTACCTCGATGACGTATTGGGTGTAGCACGTAGCAAGTATAAACCTGATTTGTCTAAAATAGTCAAAAGTTTGACTCGACATCCAAAAATCACACTCACATTTAAATAATATAACTTTGAATATACAGTAAAACTTCGTTTATCCGGAATAACTGGGACCATAGGCAATCCGGATAATCCGGGTAATATGGGTAATAAGCAAAACAAAATCATTAACTAAGCAGACTTGCCATTTATTACGAAAAAAACTGTGTTTTGTAACAAAATTACATAGCATTGTTCACAAGACATTAAAAATATAAAAATAACTTTTCACATCATTTCTTAACAAAGAATTGTTAATACTAGTAAAGCTTTCTTAGACTCAACAAAAAGCATTTTATTACCACAATATATTGTACAATCTATGCAGGAACTACACATCGAATCAAACTAAAAAGCGAATATTTGGCGGACTTGTAATTACGTTCTTGCTATCATAGTTAAAAGTCATTATCTAATGTGAACATTAAATAAAAAATAATGTCTACAATCGGATTATCCGGAGATCCGGATCAACGAGGGCCGGATAAACGAGGTTTTAATGTATTTGGGAATTGAGTTTCATTTTTAACATTATTCTATTATCAGGTATAGTGTACTATGTTGCGGCCCACATAACGTAACAAAAATGCATGTGACCAGAGACCAATTAAGGTTGAGTATGGCTTAATTAGAATCAATGTAGAAAATGCTTTGAACGTTCAATAAGCCACACAGATAAATCGTTTTATATTTTGATGTCAGCCCTATTTGATTCGTTTAGCTCAGTGTTAACAAATGGAGAAAATTGTTCCTATCATTGTCGAATTCGATTTTAAGACTTTAAATTGTACTCCGTGATAAAGAAAGAAATATTTTGCTCGGGTGCCTTTATCATTCCCCAAAAGAAGCGCCAATAATATTTTTACCACGTTTTTATTAACTCGCTTTCTTGTTTGTGTGTTTGTCCAGTACAAATCTTGCAATCGATTTTTAACTAACTTCCCGACTAGCTAGACAATTGAAACTTTTAGAATAGGTCGGAACACGATGACAACGCATTATTGTAATACTTTTAGCCATCTTTAAGCAGAATTGAATTCGTTTTCAGTTAATTTTGTTTTGTATGGAAAGTTAGTTCGGAAAAATTCCGCAAGGTGGCGCTTCGATCGAATTCAATGCTTGCACTTTTGCGTAACGGCGTTTGACGATTTTGAAAACAGAATACATGTGAATTTACTTTGTTTACAAAAATATTGTGCGAAAAATTGAAAAAAAATTATAAAAGTTAGCAGTTTACAAAGTCTGTAGATAGTGGAAACGACTAAAAAGTGATTAAAATTAAATAAAAGAAAGTGAAAAACGTGGTATATAAAAAGTTCTTTTTATCTTGTAATTATTTTAAATTTCCATCATTCGGGAAAAAATAGGGTGCACTGTGTTTTAAACGCGCATCATTTCCTCGGCGGACGAAATTTCTAAAATGAATAAGTTAGCAGGGTAAAAGAATTTATTCCTCTAGTACGGAGTACGATTTTAAAAAAATATATATCTTTAAATCTAAGTCATCAATCATTGGAAAAACTTTCTCCATAAGTTAACCTTGAGCTAAAAGAAATCCAATACGGCTAATTAAGACAGATGTTAAATTTTTTAAAAAAAATCGAAATACTTGCTCTCAGCATTTAAAGATGTTCTGTCAACTGAAAAAAAAAATCTAAAAAATATACATTTGTTTTTGTGTAGTTAGAAAAGTACTTTTACTTGTGTAATTAGAAAGGTACTTTTTTGCAATTAGAAGAATGCTTTTTCTAATTACAAAAACTGCAGCGCAGCTTTTACAAGTATGGCCTGCAAATATGAGGGGGAAAAAATTATTCGAACTTGATGGCGCATTACGGAATAAATTTACATAAAAGGTATGTGGCTATGTAGTAGGATTTCTAAGGGAGGGGGGGAGACGTCATATTTACGTACCAGGAGAAATGAAGCAGAAAACAAAATATTAATCATAACAATAATTATGAAAATAACTCATCATCATTGTCAAAGAAAAATATTCCAGAAAACCAATTTTCTTCTCTTAGAAATATACTTAACAATATTACCTCATAGACCGTAGATCAATCTTTTTCTTAAAAATGGGGGAGAAGAAACAAAAAAGATTGGGTTACTAAACCAAAATATGAGATGAATTCGGAATAAAGAGAAAACACCTTTTCTCAAGTAACCTTGAAAATAACAAATTATATATCCGTATTAAAATGTGACCTAAAATAGAAATATCTATCTATCTATCTATCTATATCTATCTATCTATATATATCTATCTATATATATATATATATATATATATATATATATATATATGTGTGTGTGTGTGTGTGTGTGTGTGTGTGTGTGTGTGGCTTGGTACTAGAAATGCCTAAGTCAGTTTTCTCCAAGATGACTTTATTTGCTTATGTCTCTTAAAATATATATTATTTTCAATGTAAGAAGTACCTAAATCTGTCCGATGCTTTAAAAGTGTTTTCTAAACCATTGTACAGACTTGGATACTTCTTACATTGAAAATAATATTTTTTTAAAGAGACATAAGCAAACACAGTCACCATGGAGAAAACTGACTTTAGCACTTCTTGTACCAAGCCACAGATATATATGTGTGTGTGTGTGTTTGTTTGTGTGTGTGTGTTTGTTTGTTTGTTTGTGTTTGTGTGTGTGTGTATACATAGATAGATAGCTTCCGGAGTATGAGAAAATCATAACGAAATTTGATCATTTTTATAACTATCAACTATCGACAATTTTTAAATGTTGAAATTATGAAAAAACAATACAAGCGCCCTTGAAAGTAACAGACATATTGGCTTGTCTAAATTTGACCTAAAATCGTTAATTCGGATGAAGCGTGGAAAATCATATTTAAAAAAATATTTTTGGGTGAGTATTAACTATGCACGATTTTTAAATGTTGTCATTACGTCGGCATTGTATAATTAAAAGAAAATTCATGCCATACTTTTTTATGTTTACAATGCGGCAGTAACTGATCGTAAAGAAATTTTGCCCCTACAGGCTATGATTTTTGTTGGTTACTTCCTTTCGGGGGCCCTAAGAGGGGAAGCACAAGACAGTGTTGCCAACTTGGGGGTTTTCCCCCTAAATTTGGGGGTAAGTTAGATAAAAGGGGTGTTTTTAGGAGCCACATTTTTTAGGGGCATTTTGTGGGGGGAACATTTTTTAATATTTTGTACAGTCGAGACACGTTTTTTTATTAGGTTATAACATACATATGTCAAATGTAAATAAACCTCCATTTCATTATGCAAGTGCGTATTTTCTATTTATTTCAATTTATCTCTCAAACAGGATGCCTATTTGGAACCAGATTTTCTTTTAGGAAGGACTACGGTGATCTCAAGTTGGTGTTAGGAGGAAACAGGGGGATTTCGAGATGGCGCTAGGGGGAGGCGCTTCGTAGAGGTTGGCGACACTGGCACAAGAACATCCACACCTCAGCTGGGATTCAAACCCGAACCCACGCGGTGGATGCTCGCGACGCCAACCACCATACAATCGGCTTTAGAAATTAATTCGTAGAATACATGCCACTCAATTTCTACAACTGGAGCGTTTATAAATCGACCAGCTCGAAAGTCCTAGAGTTCTAATGCCCTTCAGATCGAAAAGTTCTAATTAAACGACTACAACAAAGATCTTGTATCGCAGAAAACTTTTTTCTCCCTTCTCTGTTTTATTAATAGACCTGGACTGCATACTTCTAAATCACTCCTATTCCGTCCCTACACTTACCCTCTGCCTTCGAACGTAAATCAGGTCTAAACCTACTTAAAAACTGCAACCGTCTGACGCGAAGGCAAGATCTAAATGCAGCGTGCGTAGTAACAGGCCTAGTTTATTTGTTTCTTGCCCGTCACTCAATCCTCGGTTGCTGTATCGGATCCTCGCTATTAATTTCATTAATATGCCTGTGATTCAGAGGGAGGAGGGGCCAGAGTAGGCGGGCCCGGGTTATTGTTTCCCTCCGCCGGATGGAGCGCAAACAGCAACAAAAAAAAGGGCTGAATGCGATGTCCATTTTCTGCTCTGTTAAACGCGGGAGATTTGGTCTGTGGCTCCAGCGCGAAAGAAATGAATTTGTTAGTTATGCGCGGCGGTCTAGAGACATACAAATTTGGGTATTATAATTGGGCGCGTGTCTAGGGCGCATGACCCTATATAAGAGTACTTTATCGAGAGGCGAGAATAAGCGGGTTAAGCGAATTAGTTAGCGGTTATAATCACGCCACGTTTGCGCAACACTACTATTATATTTCATCCTGTTATGTTATTACTGATGACTCTGGGTAATGAATGAATACCCCACCAACCCATTTTAACGGCAATCGGTAGAAATGCCAAAAGTTCTTTCTGGGAAAATATGGAGATGAATGCGAAAATTTGATGGATTGCACAAGCAACTGTATTAAATTAAAAATTATGCCTGTAAATAGTAGTTCTAGGATAGATTACGTTGTGTACATAATTTTCTCAGTAAAAGAAAAAGACTTTTTTTTTCTTTTAATGCTCCATAATACTGTAATTTGAAGAATTTTTTGGCATTCGTGCAACACTCCAACTTCGGATTTTTTTAGCGGGTGATTTGCACGCTTTCGGATCCAGTAAAAGTGAAAGAAAAGAAATAAAAAGCTTGAGTCTCGTCTATCTATGTCATATAGAGTTCCAGTAAGCCTTCATTCCTCCTGGAATATATTAAAAGATTAAATAGGGTAATGTTTTCCCAAGGCCCTTAAACATATTTAAATATCCTTAGAAGAACTGATAATTTTCTTCCTTATTTGTAAAATTTTTTATAGTTTGTATTTTTATTTGTATTGTTATCAACTAAATCAAATTATAGGGAAATCATAAACAAGGGATTCCCAACCTTTTTCCGTCTACGACACCCTCGTCAAGGGTGCCTCGAGTCCCAAATGAGCTTGGAAATTCGGGGCACCCTTGTTAGAATTTGTTTTTTTTTTCAATTTTTTTAATATTAAATCAAAGCTAAATTTATATCAGGAACATGAAAATTTATATCAGGAACGTGAAAATTTAAGTTCAAATAAATACTAACTCCATTTCTGATTTTATTTATTTATTGAAAAATATAAGTAACAAACACCAAAATAGAATACCTTAAGGGTATGGTGGACATTACAAAGCGATTTTTGAAATGTTTACCTCAGACATATGAAATTTTGCATATATATTCATTAAAGTAATAACTATATCAAATAACTTATAAAATTTTATAAATATTTTTAAAAGTTTTGTATTCTAAAAATTTAAATTATTATTATTATTATTATTATTATTATTATTATTATTATTATTATTATTATTAAAATGTTCCTTGCGATCCAAATTTTAACTTCCCACCTTAATTTTGCATTTATATTGCTTATAAATACCTTTTGAATAGAGTTATTTATTACTTTGTGCTTTCGTTGAAGAGTTAATTTTTAGGAAATACGGTCGATTCCGGTTAATTGGACCATCCGCTTATTCGGACCGAATCCCGTCTTGTAACATAGGGCATGTTCGTTTAATCGGACCAGCTGGTTATTAGGACCAAAATGATCGCGTCCCGATGTGGTCCGATTAACCGGAATCCACTGTATTTGTATGCTTGTACTCTGATTTTACGGGAAATTTTTTTACACTTTTCTACACTTAAGTTAAACCTTGATAATCTGAATGATGTCGAAACCTAAAATGGATTCATGACTTTATTTTGATGTATTAGAGGAGTCTTCGTTATAAATTTTATAAAATTTCGTCAAAAATCGTGACGCAAGGAGCATTTCAAAGATTTGCCGATCTGGAAATGATTCATTTTGAGAAAAGGCCATCTAAAAGATGTTTTTTCAAATACCTTGAATACTTACTTTTCTAAAGCCACCAAGTTTTCATTTTGCTTTTCACTACACATTTTTAATGCATTTTATTCCAATATTTATATATTTTTAAAATATTAAAAAAAATTCCAATTTTTGTTCGATTTTTGGTAATTCCACCATCTCCTTAATACATTTTCAAAATTAACCATGGGATTCAGTATGGTATCACGCTAGAGCCAGCGGTGCACAAATTGTGGATCGTGACCCCATAGGAGTCATGAAAAAAATTTGAAGGGGTCACGGATAGTTTGAAGTAAATTTATATAATATTGAGTAATTTAATTTTAAAAATATTTAAATTTTTTTATAGTTACATTTATAGTTATTTAAAAAAATATATATGATATTTTTAAATAAGGTATCAAACAATAAAAACTTCTTCAACTGTATTTACATGCTTTCATTTGCTTCTACCTAGTATGTGTTCGGAGACAGGGTATTTAATATTAGTAGCTATAAAAACCAAGCAGCAATCAAGATTTAACCCGGAAGATGATAAGAGACTTAGGGCCTGTTCACATAGGAGTCCGTTGCATTGCGTTAAGGAAAAGATGACGTTGAGACGAAAATAACCAATCATTGGCCTCCAAACGATTAGAAATGAAATATTTAACGCCTATGATTGGTTTATTTTCGTCTCAACGTCATCTTTTCCTTAACGCAACGCAACGGACTCCTATGTGAACAGGTCCTAACACTCTCAAATAGTTCTCCAAATATTAAACGAATATTACCTGAGGTCCAGGCTTAACCTTCATAATTTTTAACGTAGGATTACGTTCCTCAATAACGGTCCTTCGGAAAGAAAAAAATTCAGAGTCCGTCCTGCGTAGCGAGTTATAATTTTGTCAGTGCGCCAAACCCAATAGCAGTAAAACATTAAACAGAAAAGTACCAAAATGCGTTTTAAAAAAAAAAGGTAGGCAACGATAAGTAATCCTACGTTAATAACCCGCGGTAGTTTCGTTAGAAGAGACTACCTGAAATATTTTTTTTTCTATTTTACTTTTATATAAATAAATGAAGTTTATAGTTTTCAATGTTTAGATATGAATCTTATAATTTTGAAATCGGGCTTCTTTTTAACTTTAATTTTTCTTAATTTTCATTCATATAAAATACAAATAGATATCAATATTTAAAGATAAAGTTTTAGTCACATGAGATTCTCTATACAAAAAAAAGTTTAGAAGCTAGACTTTTTTCTATTGTTATTATGCACAGTAAAAAGATACCCCAAATTTACAGTTCATTGATTTTTAAAATAGTCAATTCTGCTTTTTATTTTTCCCCTTGTAAACATTTTATAATTTTTTTAAAAATTTTGCTACTATCAAAAAAATTTCATTGGGAGGTCATGTGATTTAATATTAACGGAAATTAGGCAGCAGTCGAAAAAAGTTTGCGCACCACTTGCGCTAGAGGACTGCAATGAGCATCACTAAGGCCGTCTGCACACGGGGCAACTCAAAAGAAACTGATAACCGACTCCAGTCACACACCAGTCCGTGAGGAGTCGTAACCTATATAATTGAATGGAGCCACGCACACGGCGCAACTGGTTACAAACCCGTCCGACGGGTTTGTAACCAGTTGCGCCGTGTGCGTGGCTCCATTCAATTATATAGGTTACGACTCCTCACGGACTGGTGTGTGACTGGAGTCGGTTATCAGTTTCTTTTGAGTTGCTTCGTGTGCAGACGGGCTAAGAACAGTTTTGTTTGAGACTGATTCTTAAAGCATAAATGTTTGATATTAACTTGATAGGAGGTATCCGGGCTAAAAGTATCCAAAAGTTATGGCTTATTTTCACGGAACTACCCATTAGAATTTTAAAAAATTCATTTAAATAGAAAGAACATCTCACCAAGTTTTAATACCAATCATAGATATCGATCATAGTATCATCATAGATTTCGATGTGTGGCCCTTTTGTAGCACGACTAACGTCTAAATGGTAATCGAGTTCTCTCCAAGTGTTTCGTAGCATATCAGGAATTATTTAAACTTTTTTGCTCGGGGATTCATTAAATCCGTTGTGTATAAACAAAAAATTGAAACTGTGGATGAGTCGAAGAAGCGTATCATTCAAGCAATTCGCGTAATAACTCCTGATAGTATGCTACGAAACACTTGGAGAGAACTGGATTACCATTTAGACGTTTGTCGTGCTACAAAAGGTGCAAACATCGAAATCTATGATATTATGATCGAAATCTATGATTGATATTAAAACTTGGTGAGATGTTCTTGCTATTTAACTATTTTTTTTTTAAATTCTAATGGGTAATTCCGTAAAAATAAGCCATAACTTTTGGATATTTTTAGCCCGGACATCCTGTATTTATTTTAAGTGGGGCTACTAATTTTTTTTTTTGTTGTTGTTGTTGTTTATGCCCCAAAATATCCCGCGGCACCCCTGGCCGATTTCCCAGCACCCTAAAATGCCGCGGCACACCGGTTTTAAATCACTGCCATAAGCGAACGTTCTATTAATAATTGCATTAATAAAGCGTTGCTATTTCTTCAAGAGAGAAAGATTATAAAAATAATAACAAATTTTTAGTTACGACCATAAAATTATTAAAAAAGGAGGTACTTAAAATGCCTTTAAATACCCCCTTAAAAATGTGTTTAAAATGCCTCTTTAAAATGTGTTTAAAATGCCTTTAATTGTAAGTACATAAAAAGAGAGAACTGTAAGGTACTTTCCCTTTCATTACACCCCCTGAAAAAGTTCTGTTGCCAACAATGGACAGAATGTATTGCATCATGATCTGTACATATTTAACCAAACGATGTTCATTGCTCGACGTAATTTGTATTGGCTAGTCATGATTTCATCCATTTTTTTTAGACAGAAACGTGAAAATCCATCAACAAGACGAAAGGCATCGGTTCACAGACTCCCAGATAAAAAAGTAGTAGACGATCTGCGATGTCACATAAAAATGACTAGATAATCGAAACTCGTATGACCTAGTAGATAAGTCACTGTCGCAAATTCCCCATTCTCTAATTGGGGCTATGTAAAATTAGATTCACAGTTCGCATCACACCAATAAACTTTAGAAGAAAAATTTATTATTTTTAGAGAGATAAATATAAGCAAAAGAGTCCTCCAATTTAGGCCTACAATACAGCGAATGCAATATGGCCGCTACCAAGATGCCTTAAGACTATTTCGAACTCCTTTGTTGCGTTATAGGACCAAGTCTTTCCTTTACAATGAAATTAAAAAGTAAAATCACTAGATCGCCCTGATCAACAGTTTCAACAGGAAACTTGCAGAAAAATCATTATTTCAAAGATTACGCGTCGCTTACGGTAACCCATATAAACTAATTCAGTTTCATCAAATTCCTTTAGCTAGCATTCCATTCATTAAACTGAATTTCGGGGGGGGGGGGGTTCCATCATACTGGGAAAATATGTATGTATATATATATATATATATATATATATATATATATATATATATGTATGTATGTATGTACGTGTATATATATATATACTAAAATAAAGTACCTGAAAATAATAAACGCAGGAAAAAAGGTTGAAACTATTAAATAATTACCTGAAAACTGAATACATCTAACACCCTTTACACAGCGACATGGGCTCGAGGTAGCCTTGTGGTAGCGCGCTGGCTTTCGGTGCTGAGGGTGCTCGGATCGAATCCCTACACGCGCCATTAAATACCTCAGTGTCTAGGCCGGATATAGGCACGTTAAATCCTAAGACCTCTATGAGGTGAGAGAGGGTACGATCTCCCTAGATGTCGCCCCTAGGGGGTGCTCAGTAAAAATTTTGGTGGCAACTAGCTAAGGCGGACTCTGACCCTTGTGGTGTTATTTAAAACCGGAGACACACACTTGAGCCCGAAGCCTGTATGGACCTGGTCTGGAACTTCTAGCCAGATGACATTTGAAACAACAATAATAACAACAACACACAGCGACATTTCGAAATGTAGCGTTAACTGCTAAATACAGTTGTAGCATTTCAAGAGTCTTCTTAAACCCGACAAATAACTGAAAACGCTGATTAACAGGCAGATGCTTTTGTAAACATAATTCTGGAAATGAGTGCCCGAAAAATATAAAATTGTGCCAGCTGCTGATCGCTTCAACGTATCTTTGTGAATCACCCGTTCCAATTTGAAATAGGCGAAGAACATAATATATAGAAATCGGCTTACCGATTCTTACCTTGAAGACGTATTGAGCAAGTACAAACCTGGTGTGTCTAAAATAGTCGAAAGTTTGTCTCAACATAAAAAAAAATCACACTCATTCTGAAACAAACGTTTGAATACATTTAATGTGTTGAGATTTATTTTTTACATTATTTTATTGGGAACAGTTTCCTTATACCCACACTTTCTCGCCAAGCCAAATTTTTACGCCAACCGTATTCATATAGCTGGCATATGTATTATCCGGAGATCATTTGTTAATATAAAATCGACATTTATTATTGAAAAACGTAGTTCGTCTAGTAAATAAAAACTGAAAAAAAATATTTTTTTTATTTAGTTATGGTGTCAGATACGTCTCAGAAATACTGTACGCCAAACTTGCCGCCGTTTTTGTTTACACCAGCCCTTTGCATGTCAAAATGTCTAAATAGCATCATATCATGATCAGGGGGTTCTAAATCGCATCATATCATGATCATGATCCCTTCATCATGATATGATAATGAGAGAAGAACAAGCCGCGCCGCGAGGATTTTTCGCGAAATCATCTTGGCGAGAAAGTGCGCATATGCGGAATCTTAGTCTTGGAACATAGTGCACTATGTTGTGGCCCGAGAGACAAAATGGTTGAGTATGGCTGTTTTTTATCATAATTTTGAGAATATAGCGAACTGTGCTCTAAAAGTTAGATCCCGAACGCCTGTCGAACCTCTAATGTAAGCCACTATAAAACAATTTCAAAACATTTAACACTGTAAAAGCATTTATGGCGCCATAAATTTATGATCAGTCGAGACACATTTCACGGGGAATAAAATTTTATGTATATCATATTTAGCTTGAATTCGTGAAATCGTATTTCACACCGGAGCAGCGAAATGCATTCTCAATAAACTTCTTTTTCTTTTTTAAATTTTATTTAATTTTATTTTCTATTTTATTTTAGTTAGTTTAAGCTGCAATGTAAAACAAAATTAAAGTTATTTTGACTTTTAAAAAATCCTTAACCAATTAAGAAATTTGTAAATTAATTAACTTTGATCTTTGTACTGACTACCATTCGATTAATTCTTTGTTTTTTTATTCAATTAATTGTAATTGTAAAGTTGATTAAACAAAGCAGTTTAGCTCTATATTACCTTTCCGTAATCACAAGCTACATAATTAAAAGCGGTTCATCAGCTGACATCGCAGATCTTCAGTTCCCATGTTGAGCTACGGCGAAATTTCCTCTCAATCACACAACAGCAAACTGCACATTTTTTAATTCTGTCTGATGCCCGTGAAGCCAACGTTTAAATAAAGAGAGCGTAGTTTTCAAGGTTTCGAATTTCTTAATAGTTCATTTTTTACATGGCGTTGAATTGCTGTTGTCCCTCGGTACAGTTTTTATTTATTTATTAAGAAAATTAAATTAAAATTAAATGATTTTTTAAAAACTCTTTTTTTTTAACGCGGGGCACTTGACTGGAGACATTTGCCTAGACACAGAGATTAATTGTTGGATTCTAGGAGCAACATTTAGATAAGCCAACACAGCTCGCGTTGCCACCACAATTTAGACCCGAGCCCTCAGGGGGCGACAACTCGGGGACTCGTACCCTCCTCCCACTCCCACAAACATCATGGCGGCACTTTCCGGACTACAGATTTAGCGTGTCTATACCCGGCGTAGACACGAGAGCGTTTAGTGGCGCTTGTCGGGTTTCGAACCGATCACCCTCAGTACCAAATTCCGACACGCTAAGACCCCGGAACTAGGTCACTAGGTTGCTGCGAGCCCCCCCTCCCTCCCCTCCCCCAAGAAAAAACACGCGCATTGCTTTTAACAGACCATTTTTAAGAGCAAAATAATAGAATTCGAAAAGTTCGTAATTTGTGATCAGAAAAATAGAACTGGTAGCATAATAGATGCGCATCCTTCAAGTAGTATAGGAGCAGAAAATCAAAAATTATTCTAATGCTTGGTAATCAGATATTTAAATATTACGAGGGTCATTTTTTAAGTAAGAACCATTTTGTAATGGAGTAAGAGAAACTTTAGTTATGAAAGTAAATTGTATCACAAACTAAAATATGAACATTTTTTCACTTTTAAACATAGTCACCATTCACATTTAAACATTTGTCAAGTCGTGTGACCAGCTTTTGGATCCCATCATCAAAGAACTCTCCGCCTGACCGTTAAACCAGTTAGTAACAGTTTCTTTCAACATGTCATCATTTTTCAAGCGCTTTCCACCAAGAAATTCCCTAAGTTTTGGAAACAAATGAGAGTCTGATGGTGCTAAGACAGGGGTGTATAGTGGATGATCCAGTAATTCCCAATGAAAATTGTCAAAATCGACGGCGGACCTGCTCTCTAGCTCGTTGCGGCAAGAACAAAGATGCAACTGGACAATTTTTATTGGGAATTACTGGATCATCCACCATACAGCCCTGACTTAGCACCATCAGACTCTCATCTGTTTCCAAAACTTAAGGAATTTCTTGGTGGAAAGCGCTTGGAAAATGATGACAGGTTGAAAGAAACTGTTACTAACTGGTTTAACGGTCCGGCGGCAGAGTTCTTTGACGATGGAATCCAAAATCTGGTGACACGACTTGACAAATGTTTAAATGTTAATGGTGACTTTGTTGAAAAGTGAAAAAATGTTCATATTTTAGTTTTTGATACAATTTACGTTCATAACAAAAGTTTCTCTTACTCCATTACAAAACGGTTCTTACTTAAAAAATAACCCTCGTATTTATATAGACTTGACTTTATATATATATATATATATATATATATATATATATATATATATATATATATATATATATATATATATATGTGTGTGTGTGTGTGTGTGATAATAACGGCCAACCATTATATATCTAATGCGTATTTAAAACTATCCTTGTTTCCTCTCAATAAAGTAAGTCTCTTTCTTCTAATTGCGACCTAGGAATTAACGAACTAACCATCCAAATTACCCCTTAGTGCACGCGCGTTAAAGATATTTATAAGCATGAATCAGCACTACGTGATGTTTTCGCCTCGGAGCGCTTTTCGGAACATCATGCGGTCCTTATGTAATCAAGTCAGATGCCCAATTCTAGCTAATAAAAAGATTCCCCGCGGTAAGTACCCCTACTATTTATAACCTACTGCAAAATTTAACGGCGTGCTTTTTACTGTATGTCTATGTCTTGTCCTGTTTACGCGCTGCCCCGCTGCTGTCCGATATAACGATGTAAAATCTGCGTTCGGAATGCGCCCCGGCAAGGACCGGTGGCGTTGCTATTGTGTGTGTCCAGTTGTCAAGATACCTGTGTTTTGCTGAATAATATTTGTCTACATTAGAATCCGGAATAAATTAATATGCGTCGGATCTCTGCGGGTTTTTCCTCCCATGTGTGCGGATTACACTATGTCTGACTTAGTGTTCCTTAAGTATCTTCTCATCCCTCTGCCTCGACTACAAAATGGTTGAATCGCGCCCACGAATCTTGGGTGTAGCATCTCTTCCACAGCGTGATGTACGGAGTATTACATATATATATATATATATATATATATATATATATATATATATATATATATATATATATATATATAAAACAGTTCCGTAACTGACTCATTCATTCATTCATTCACTGACTGACTAACATACAACGCACAGACCAAACCGCTGGACCTAAAGGGCTGAAATTTTGCATGGCGTTTCTTCTAATAGTGTAGGGGTGCACTAAGAAAGATTTTTCAAAAATTCTTCTTAGATTTTTTTAAATTAAATTTTTAAGCTGTTTTTTTAAACTTTTTTTACGTTTGCATTTAAAATAATACATTGAGGGTTATAAAATTTATATCACGAGAAAGATCCTAAAAATTCCTTCAAAATGAAATTTTTTTCGAATTTTTACCTCCATTTTCTGATTTTTGGTGAATTTTTAAAGATTAAATTTTAGAATTTAATTTATTGAATGCCGATCACGTGATTTCTTTTTCTGGTACTTTAAATAAATTTATCGTCACGTGCATAACAACTAAATAAACAAAAAATATTTTTTTTCCTTGCTAATGCGGCAGACGATTGGACATTATCCAAAAAAATATTAAAATACAGTAAAAGAAACGTTCTACAAACTGTAATATATTAACTGTACTATATTCTTTATTCTTTATATTAGATTTAATTTGAATATTTTCTTCTACATTATTTTATCTATAAAATTATCCTTTACGATTTCCTTATAAATATATATATACAGTAACCACCGCTTATAGTGATCAGTGGTTATAAGAATCAACCGTTTATAAGAATCAATATTGCAAAAACAAAAACAAATGTATTATTTCCATGTTAAAATTTCCGCTTTAAAGAATCAATCCACCGGTTATAAGAATCAGTTTGCAATCTTCGCCTTCCTTTCATTTTTCCAAAAAATGCCACTTGAACTCTCAAAAGGTACGAAATTCTTTCTTAAGTTTTTGAAAAGAAAGATTGATAAAACTTTGGGGTGGAAAACAGTCGTAAAATACATTCCTTTAGACATAACATAAGAGTTTCTCCTTATACGTTTTTGCTAAACACTGTCTTATTAGCTTTACCCAGGGGCATCTAACCCGCCCGGGTCCGATTTCGCTTTTCTCCAGACAGGCACTCCTTTTTTCCCACCACTTACTTTTTGGTTGCGGATTTCTGGACCCTGAAACACATAAATCTTCCGCGAAGTGTCCACCATCACTTACGCAAACGGGACAGTGGATTCAGCACTTCAAACCGTGAAACGCAAACGGATCCATTTTGCTGAATCAGATGAACCAGATGCTGAATCAAACGTTTCACGGTTTGATTCAGAATCAAACCGTGAAACGTAAGCTATAAAGTGAATCTTCGTCTGAGACTGTAATAAGCATACATCGCTAGTATTCACTTTAGTTTTCTAACAAAATTGCCAGTTAGTGTTAGAACTTTTTGATAGTCGAATTCAAATATGATAAAAACAAGGAAAACTCTTAGTTTTTCTGAAAAACAGAACTTGTTAATTAGATATGATGCTCTTCTAAAGTGTAGTCAAAGAGAAGCTGCCTCTTGTTGATTTTATAATCATGTGTTGTTACTTATAGGTCTAGAAATTGAGTTATAGTATTTGTTTAGAAATTGAGTATTTTTAAAATTATAAAAAATAATTTTAATAAATGATAAATAACGTAAATTAAAGAGTATTTAATGGTAAATTATGTATATATGTGCCTGTGTGTTTATATATATTTGTGTATGTGTGCCTGTCCAAAGGGAAGTTTCGGTTATAAGAATCAACCGCTTATAAGAATCAAAAACAGTAATAACAAACGTGATTCTTATAAGCGGAAATCACTGTATATATATTTTACATCAATTGTATACATTGATCGTCGTATTTATCATATATATATATATATATATATATATATATATATATATATATATATATATATATATATATATATATATTTGGCATGAATTGCATACATTGACCGTTGTATTTAATTTGAATGTACTCCGTAGCGAAGTACGGGTTTTCAGCTAGTATATTATATATATATATATATATATATATATATATATATATATATATATATATATATATATATATATATATATATATATATATATATATGTATGTATGTATGTATATCTTATACAGATATTCCTCGACTTACGACCGAGATAGGGACCGAGGCATTGGTCGTAAGTTGAGTTTCAAACAATTTTTATTTTTGTATATGCACTTATATATTTTTTACTTTCATACGTAATTTAAAATACATTGTATTTAGAAGACATAAATTATTCTTCTTCACCACTACTTATTTATGCTAGTACAATCCATTGTCTCAGAATTTGCGACTGAAGATACGTTGCAAGTTTTTTTAACAAAGTTATCCAAGGTAGTTTGAACAGTTTGAGTTTTTTCCCCTTGTATTACACTTGCGATTTACACTTGCGAATCATTCTTCATTTGGATCCATTGCTTCTAATTGTTGTAGTCTTTTATTAATATAACGAAACTCTGAAGCCATTTCTGAAGCCAATGAAGGTTTATTTTGATTTATCGTGTGGATATCGAAACTATTGCATCATAGGTTTTTATTATTGCGTCATAATTTTTGCAGTATTGCAGAATATTGCATCACATTTTTTAATAATTATGTAATACATATAGGTATGTACTGTACATCCGAGGAACAGTATTTTTGAGAAATCTTTTTATTATTTATTTATTTAAAAATTTCGGTCGTAAGTGCGAGCGGTCGTAAGTCGAGAGGTCATAAGTCGAGGAATACCTGTATATTTAATTCTTTACGTCTTGGAAGTCGATAAACACACCCTGAATAATACAAAGCTCTCTCGATACCAAACTTCCAGGCGTGGCATTCACGTTTAACCCTTTTTTAACACAACCTACGAGTTTAAATTATTTACACTAATTTAAGATTAACATTTAATCCTATTAAAGAAGGGGCTTAGAAAAAATAATTTAACCAGATAAGATATTTTGGATTTAATTATTACTACTTAATAAACCACAGAATAAAAAATTTTCATGATGACTCTCTTTAATAAATAAATAAATAAATAAATAAATAATAAATAATAAAAAAAAATTTAAAAACACCTCTCTTTAAAACACGCGCTGCGAGTTGCCCATATCTCTATATATAAAACAGTTCCGTCACTGACTAACTGACTGACAGACAACGCACAGACCAAACCGCTGGAGCTAAAGGGCTGAAATTTTGCATGGCGATTCTTCTTATAGTGTAGGGGTGCACTAAGAGAGATTTTTGAAAAATGCTTCTTAGATTTTTTTAAATTAAATTTTTAAGCTGTTTTTGTAAAATTTAAGTTTGCATTTAAAATAATAATCTGGGGGTTATGAAATTTATATCACGAGAAAGATCATAAAAATTTCTCTAAAATGAAATCTTTTTCGAATCTATCTCCATTTTCTGATTTTTGGTGAATTCTTAAAGATTCATTTTTAGAATTTCATTTATTAAATGCTGATCAAGTGGTTTCTTTACTTTTAATTTTGCGTCACGTGCATAACAACGAAATAGAAAAAAAAATTCTTGCTAATGCGGCAGACGATTGGACATTATCCAAAAAATATTAACATACAGTAAAAGAAATGTTCCTCAAACTGTACTATATTAACTGTACTATATTCTCTAGTATGTCCTATTACATTTAATTTTAATATTTTCTCGTACATTATTTTGTCTATAAAAATATCCCTTACGATTTTTTTATAAATATATTTTTTTATTTTTTTACATCAATTGTATACATTGTTCGTCGTATTTATTATAAATATATACACTGCTCAAAAAAAATTAGGGGAGCAAGCAAAGAAGTTAAGAAATCCGTGCGAGACAGCCACGTATTGGCATAAAATGGATAGTACACGCGTATCAATGCGCAATACAGAAAAAAAGACGTAAAAAATTTTGTAATTAAGCTTTAATTCTTTGAAAATATGGAAAAAACATGAAAAGATGATTTAGGACAATTTCGTTACATGTAAACGATAAAAAAAGTATTGTTTAGAAATGATGCAAGATTTTTAATATGGCGTGTGGTCTCCTCGAACAGATAAGACTGCTGCACACCTGTTTTCCATGGATGCGATGATGTTATCGATAAGACTTTGGGGAATACTGTTCCACTCTTCAAGAAGTGCAATCTCCAAGTCTCGGAGAGTAAAAGGAGGCCTTGGTCTCGCAGAAATGCATCGTGCAAGCATGTCCCAAACATGCTCGATTGGATTCAGGTCAGGAGAGCACGCTGGCAATTCCATACGCTGTATTGTTTCAGCTTCAAGCATGTTCTCCACAAGACGAGCTGTATGCGGTCTGGCATTATCATGCTGGAAAACAAAGGAATCTCCAATGGCTGCAGCGTAAGGTATGACATAAGAGGTCTCAGTATCTCGTCTGCATAACTTTGGGCCGTCAAAGTACAATTCCGAATGATATGCAGGTCCGTACGTTCACCTATGCTGATTCCACCAACATACCATAAAACCAGCTCGTCTGTATTGTGACCTTTCACGAACGAATGTGGGGTTATTTCGAGTGCCCCTTTTCCTCCATACCAAAAGACGTCAGGTGTCACACTCCAGACTGAATCGGGACTCAACTATAAACAGCACTTGGCTCCAATCATGTTGCTCCCAATCTCGATGTTCAGCAGCCCATCTTCTTCGGGCCGCACGGTGGCGTGAGGTCAATGGAATGCAGACCATTGGCCTACGTGCATAGAGACCTCCCTGATGAAGCCTATTACGTACTGTTTGGCTGGACACCCTTCGTCCTGTTGCCAAGAGCAACTGTCTTTGCAGCTGAGTAGCATTGTCTGTTCTGTTTCGACGAGCTGTTAACAGTATATACCGGTCATCAGTTGCTGTAGTGGCGCGGGGCCGACCTTGCCCTGGTCGACGTCTAACATTCCCTGTTTCTAGGAATCCATTCCACAGCCTTGCAACGACACTTCTGGCGACTCCAACAGCTTCCGCGACACTACGTTGTGTTTGTCCGAATTCAAGTCTGCCTATAATACGCCATGCCATGGATTCCGGTAAATCACGTTGTTGAGACATTTTCAAGTCACCTTTTCTCAAAAAGAATAACTGAGCAATCGAATTTCGCAGTTAGGGCAGTGAAACAGACGTTTCTGCAACATCCCGATTTCCACCCTTGTGTTCTTTTTCTGGTTTTTGACGTCATGAACTTTGATTTGCATATGAAGTTTTCTTCTTCTGTTTCCTGCTAGGCTTTAAATTATGGATGATTTATTTTATGTTACTTATCGGTGTAAGTATTTGCGTAATTTCGTTAAAACCATGTGCTCCCCTAATTGTTTTGAGCAGTGTATATATATATATTTATTTATTTTTTTTTTTGGCATTAATTCCATACATTGACCGTTATATTTAATTTGAATGTACTCCGTAGCGAAGTACGGGTTTTCAGCTAGTATATATATATATATATATATATATATATATATATATATATATATATATATATATATATATATACATAATGGCATTAATTGCATACATTGACCGTTGTATTTAATTTGAATGTACTCCGTAGCGAAGTACGGGTTTTCAGCTAGTTCTTCGATAAAGCACATATGGGCAGAGTAAGTTTAGTGTCTATACCGACAGTGATAATATCAAATCCCGCCTTTTAAAAGAAAATTTTTTTTTAAAAAGGACGGTCGCGTCACGCACAAGAATGGGTTCATAGCCCATGGTGAACATTTTATTTTTCTCTCTCGGAAGACATGCATGGGTTCATACCGCTGAACAGGTTAGGCATGGTTCATCGGCGTAACTGATTCGACTGATGCAACGAGCGTTGTGACGATGGGCGATCACAAAAATTATATCGTAAGGTTTAAGCAAGGGGGGTGTAAGGAGGTGGTAAAGTGTAGACCCGGTTAAGGAGGGGTTCAGTACACAAAATTAAATTAATAAATGCACAACATTTGTCAAAATTTACGCGCTTTATAACCGTATGTATGCTGCCTCATATAACAATTAAATATAAGGTGAGTTTAACGCCGAAAAGAGAGAAGTCATAGTGAGTGAATCAACACCCGATAAATCATAGGTGAATTAGCACTCAAAATAGAATGTTTGGTTTGTGTGCGGCAACCAATGGCGTACCCAGGATTTAATCTTGGGGGTGGGTGGGGGGGGGGCGAGTTGAACGGATAAAAATATTTATAATGCAAATTCAATATTCCTAATGCAATTTCTATTTCTTTAGGGAGGGGGGGGGGGGAAGGGTCCCTTGGCCCAACCCCTGGGTGCGCCAGTGGCGGCAACACATCCGCGGATGTTGAGGGCGTGCAGTTCTTTCCGCAAAGTATTGGGGTGCAAAGTAACTCCTGCTGCCTGTTGAAACTCACTGTTGATGATTTGGAGTGGTTTCTTGCGGTTCTTACGAACCTCACGCTTCCGGACACGCCGATCCCGTTCTGTCAGTTTAGGGGGACGACCAACGTGTGCAGTTCGTGTCCCAACTCGCGTAGTCTTTCCCTTCTTCACGACATCCCCAACAGTTGACCGTGGCCGTGATAATTCTACCGCAATTGCGCGAATAGACTTTCCACTAACGTGACAACCAACTATAACACCTCTTTCAAAGTCACTAAGTTCCTTTCGTTTCGATATATTGTCACAATTTCGCACAGAACTACCGACGTTACCACTTCGCGTATCGTATTTAACCTTAACAGGTCACGTGCGAGCACTGGATTTGCATAAAATCCGACATGCAGTTGGATTTTATGCAAATCCGCTGCCGTCCGGTCCATTATAGTAGCGTAGTGTATATAACAGAGGTGGGGAACCTTTTTACCATTAGAGGCCACGTGTAAATTAGGTAGTAATAAAGGAGGCCGCATAAATTGATGAACCTATATATGCGACTTTTATGAAATTATTATAGTTAGATATAGTTTTAACAATTTGGTGCATTATATAGAAAAATAACAAAAAAAATGAAGTCCTTATTTATTTATTATTTGACATAAAAAAGTTACAATATAAAATATTTTTGTATTCACATAAGGATAAAACTTTTTATAACATTAATCATTAATTATTATATTTTTTTTGCAGAAAAAAATAATACGTTTTAACGTACATGGAGTCAGTCACAACAATAATAGTAAGAAAATAGTTTTTGTGTAGAGATCATATAACATGTCTGGTAGTATTGCTAAGAAACTCTGAGCAGTAAATTACATATAAAGTGTAGTTAAAGTATCATACAATCAAGGTAAACGAAGCTCGTTTGGATAAATATACAATTGTAGCGACTTTAGACAACAATTTCAAAATATCAACTTTATTTTGGCCGACACTGTACGTAGATTCATGCCGTTCTTTATTTAATTCTATTGATTTGGAAATTGTTGTAAGCTATGTAATTAAATATTAATTAATACAAGAGCTAGCTTTTATGAAGGCCGCAGGAGAAGGTCACGAAGGCCGCGCGTTCCCCACCTCTGGTATATATATTTACAGTAGAACTTCTCTATCCAGCCATCCCACTAAACAGCTCTATTTTGTTCAGAACCAGTTACACTCCATAGTGCGAATGTTACGGAAGAAACCTCTTAAAGACGGCCACCCCTCTAAACGCCTTTTTTTTCGGAACTATTATTGGCCGCCTTAGAGAAGTTTCACTGTATATGACTATTTTCATTACGCCGGGCCCTTCTCGTGGGATCAACCTTAACCCCTAAAACTCAAGGGCACGGAAATTCTACCCCTTAAACCACCCCTTCGTGTATTCAATATCCCGTTGGGTACCGAAAGAATGCCCATATTGACAATCATTAACATGCTGTGCTGTATAATTTGCGAATAATTTTATGATTCTATATTTCTATGTATATGACTATTTTCATTACGCCGGGCCCTTCTCATGGGATCAACCTTGACCCCTAAAACTCAAGGGCACGAAAATTCTACCCCTTAAACCACCCCCTTCGTGTATTCAATGCCCCGTTGGGTACCAAAAGAATGCCCATATTGACAATCATTAACATGCTGTGCTGTATAATTTGCGAATAATGTTACGATTCTATATTTCTCTATATATGTTCTGTTCTTCCATTTGATGTCAAGTTATCGATTCTCGCTACCTGGACTAGTGTCCACAGGTTTGTCTGCGCTGAAAATAATAAACAGGTGGTCATAATTCATTGATCGCTCAGGGTCAAAAAATGTTTCTAATTTTAGACTAAACTATGAATTTGGGGGACAATCATGCTATCAGATATTCGATGTTTTGAAAATATTCGATATTTTCAAAAATCAATTCGTTATAATCCGATATATTACAAATTCCCTTTTATCGACAATACAGTAGATATTTTAGCATAATATATCGAAGTCCGCACGTTTCTACAATGATCACAAAACCAAACACATTTTTTATGCTTTTCTATCTACGCGTACTCTGTTTGGCATCTACGAGGGTAGGCTGAAAAGTAATGCACACAAGCTTGTAAAGCGCGAACGAAAAGACCTTCAAAACCGCGCCAAGTGGCATATGGAAGTTACATTCCCCCTCAAAACTCATCGCAGGTTTTAAGTCGTTGTGTTCATCCAGTGTATTTTGAAAAGCGGTAGTAAGGAGACGTGTTCTAGTGCTATGTCAACGGCGAGTTATACCGTGACATTTCGAAGGTCACGGTTATACAGCACGCTGTTATCGAATTTTTAACAGCTGAAAAAGTGAGTCCTACTGAGATTCATCGTCGTTTAAAGGCTGTTTATGGTGACGATGCTGTTGATAGGGGTACTGTAAATCGATGGGTAATAAAATTTCGTGGTTGCAAGCCTGGAAAAGCCATAATTGTTGATGAAACACGCAGCGGACGTCCGATCACTGCCACAGACGATGAACATCGCAAACTCGTCGACGATTTGATTCAAAATGACCGGCGAATCACTCAAAAGCATATCGCAAACCATATTGGAGTATCCAAGGAATGTGTCTGCTTCATTATAGAACAATTGGGATACCGTAAAATCTGTGCTCGATGGGTACCACGCCGTCTCATAGACGAGAACAGCGTCGGACTGGAGAGGCTCTGCGAAACCTGAAGTTTGAACCGAATCCACATCCTCCTTATTCCCCCGATCTTGCGCCTTGGAATTTTTATTTTTTTCCTGTACTCAAGAGAGACCTCTAGGGTAATCATTACATCTCGGACGATAAGGTGAAGGTAGCTGTCAAGTCGTGGATTCGAGAAAAGTCAGAAGAATTTTTCAATGACGGAATGAGAAAACTTGTTACACGTTGGGAGAAATGTGTTAGCCTTCACGGTGACTATGTTGAAAAATAAATATATGATTTTGAAGCTTAAGAATTGTACTTTAATGTTCTTTTTGCCCGATCTCGCTATTTCTTTTTGTTCACGCTCTACAAGCATGTGTGCATTTCTTTTCAGCCTACCCTTGTACACTTTCAAGTCTGTTTACCGAGGAATCAAATTTTTCTAGAATCTGCCATCTTTAATAGGTTATATCTAAAAATTTTCACGAGGTTTCTCAATGAAGTTTCGTGCAACGTCCATTTGTTCCATTGTCATTAAACTGCCTTAGGGATTTTTTATTTAGGGGGGAAATTTCGATATTATCATTGAAGCAAAAATTGCGCTTTTATTTAAAAAAAAAAAAAAATCAATCAGGTTGTTTCTTCTAACGAAACTACCTTGGGTTATTAACGTAGGATTATCTCTTTTGTATGTGTATATGCATGTATGTGTTATGTACAAATGTATCTATATATGTATGTACGTAGTAGTAGTATATATATATATATATATATATATGTGTCAAAATTTTAACGCATTTTGGTACTGTTCTGTTTGACTGTTTACTGCTTGTCAAACAATACAGACTGGGTTTGGCGCGCTGCCAAAGTCATAACTCGCGAGGTACGAACGAACGGTTTTAGCGTCTGAAATTTTGCTTTCCAGACGACCGTTATGGAGGAACGTAATCCTACGTTAAAACTTCCTAGCCCTTCAAAGTTATCAAAAATTTATAAATATGAAATTCTCATATAAATCCTAGAGGTAAATTCTTTTAAAACCATGCACAAAAGGGGGGGGGGGGGAAACGTGTAAATTATTTTGTAATTTTTTTTTTTCCTAATGCGGCAGGCGTTTTTCTCTTTCGTCATTCACCCCATTCTACACCGCAAAATTGTTAGTTGCTTGCAACAGGATCACCGCACAAGTGAACCAACATTCCCCCATGTGCTACCTCAATTTAGACCGGGCATCCCCAGGGGGGCGACATCTTGGGGGTGGAGGCTCCCACATACCTCCCACCCCTACTAACCCGATGGAGGAACTTTCCGGCCTGCAAGTTTAACGTACCCATACCCGGCGTAGACAAGAGACCATCAGCGACGCTCGTCGTAACTCGAACCGAGCACTCTTCGTACTAATACCGACGGGCTAAACCCGTTGCCCCGGACCCCATGTAGAAAAGAAATATGTAAAAATGTGCATGCTACTCGTGTATATATGTATGTTGTTCGGTATATATAGCCAAAATTAAAAGTGCTTATAATTTTGAATTTTAATTTTTTTGTAAAAAAAAAATTTTAATTGTCCGGATTTTCTTTTTTGCGTATAGTGGTCTTTATGTGAAGAAATATATGAGGTGGGGGGGACAACCAAATGCGAGTAAAGTTTTTTTAAAACTGATTCCCGGATTTTTCTAAAACAAAAGTAACTTGGACCATTGATACATGTGAAACAACTTATGAATGTTTACTATATTAATAGCGAATGCATACTGGCAACGTCCCACCACACAACATTGCGCTTTTTCTAAATGCAGATGATATCTTCCTCCATATTGCTCTCAGACATGACACTGGTCCTCGGAGGAATCGTTTGGTGAGCATAGTTCAGACCCTTCGACAGGCCTTCAAATGCATCACATCTTAACTCTACAGAAAAGTAAAAACTTGTGCCTTGTAAAAACTTTTGAACCATAGTCTGTGTGAATAGGAATTTTTTCCATGCTTCAGTTGATGAAAACCACACTTCAGGCAGCATGAAAAGCAATTCCTGCCCAGATGTGTCGTCATTTTATTTGACTGGGATTTTATTTGAGAGTCCACACCAGTTCAAATAAATAAAAAAAAAAAAAGAAAAGAAATAAATAATATTGCCTGGTTCTTAGGTCTAACGCCGAGACTTTCTCAGGGGGCCAACATTGGCCCATAAAACTCAAGAGCGCGGAATACTGACTCCAACCCCCCCCCCCCCCCCCCTTGTTGAATCTACGCTACTATAGGTAGCGTCCATTTTGTCATTTGAAATTAAAAATACAATTAAATGTTTTAAAGATAAAAGTTAACGATTGATCTTTGGGATATTCCAAATTCTGTTTAAGAATCAAAAGCAAATAAAATTACTGTGAAGTAAAGGTAAGTCATTCTAATTATTTAACTTTAATATGTAGAAAATGGTTTAAATTTTTTGTCATTTTTTAAAACGGATTATATGACCCCAAATTATTTTCACGGTTTATATGAATAACGGTTAAAATGAGCATTTTCAGTGATCCTAAGCATCTCGTATTAACCGAGTTCCACTGTATATATATACTCACACATTCCATAGTTTTTAAATTTATCTTTCTAATACCCTTATCGTGAAACATCATAAAGACACTTTAAGCTGTTCTCTGCACATTACACACAGTTCTATTTTACACACTTTATTTCAATAAAGCGTAACTATCCCTCATGAGAAAATATCGTTTGTAATTAAACTCAACACAGTTAAAATACAAATCTGGTATCAATCTACCAAATTTAAGAAATAAATAGTTACAAATCTAAAGAATACGCAACATTTTGCAGGGTGATAATATAAATAAGATTCTGAAGAGTAAAATAGGAAGGTAAAAAAATTAACCTTTAACTTTGAAATAAAAATCCTCCTCAAAATCGGTGTTCATCTAAAGTTTAGATTAGCAAAGCCCGATTTTCTCTTTCCATAGCTGTAAAAAACATGCTTTGATAAAAATAGAAAACAAAGAGTGTATAAAACAAGGGAAAATATTCTGTAGATTACTTTTTTTAAAAATAAAAAAAAATTAAGCAGTGAGGGGGAAAAAAACGAAATAAAATTCTGAAAAAAAAAAGTTCTGATATTCGCTCTGATATTCAGTATAGAAATGAAAGAACTCACACTGTCGAACCATTAAGTTCTTTATACCGACAAAGAATTCTTGATAAAAACCTGCCTCTGGCGTTGCACTTTGTTGTGTAATCAACCAGCGAAGTAATTAACGTGATGCAACCGTGCTGTCATGCACACGCGTCGCTTTTGAAATCTCCGTATAAGCAAACTCTTTTTACTTAATATTTATCACCAAGGGAAAGAGAATTTTTAAAAAAATCGTTTTCTTGTTTCAGTCTTTAACCGCTGACGATTTTAATCAAAACAGATATTAATGTATTTGAATGAAAAATATATTTATTTTGGCAACGAATGGAAAGTTTACTGATCACTGCATTACATCAAAATCAAGATTTTATTATTTTTGTTTTCCCGCCGGAAATTGGAGTAACTTTAGTTTCCTTCCTAATTCGGAAATGCATATTCATCGAAAAGAGAGGAAGGAAAAAAAAACCTCATTCTAAAGATTGGTAAATTATACCTCATCAGAAGGCATATACAGAAGGCGAGATTTTCAATGAACGGATTGGCAACAGAATTCAACAGTCGAGAAATATATAAGCGTGAGTAGTATATAAATGGCAAAAATGCTGCAACAGTTCTGTTTCAACTCGATGCTCGTTTACATGAAATTTTCCCTTGAATTTAGGCGTCGCATCGTCATAATGGGTTCTTATACAAATATTAGTCTTGCTTTGCAATTTGCAATGACCAAGGGTCTCAAATTTAGCGTTACATCCCAATTTTCTGCTCAGAGTAGAGGTGACGACAGATTTCAATAAGATACCATTTGTCTCAAAAAATGACTTAACAAAAAATAATATAAAATATAATAATACAGTATACGGAAATATGTTAGCTAACAAAAGATTATTATAAGTAGATTTAAAGTTTAAAAAATCTTCATTTGACAATTCTCCACGTTTGTCCTAAAATACCCGATACAAAAAATCAAAACTTCAAGTTCAATCAAAACTTAGAGTTCAAACCATGCATTGACGAGTGTGCTGCCACGTCAAAATATTTTAAATGAAATTACTTAACTTTCTTACATGCTGTTTAGGTAAATTTTAAGATCCCCTAGATCTCAGATTTAATTCCAAGAATTATACCAATATAATTTTAGATTAATAAGTTTCTATTAAAAGTATAATTAAGAAAACATGTTTCATCGATACCTGTATAGTGCGATCGCTTACGTTTAAATAATTAAGGATACCCTTTTTAAAAAACAATTTGCTACGGTTTATAAATTATAATTACGTACTTTACATAAAATCACAAGGCATCCTGTTATAATCGATACTCAAAAACATCCCTTATAATTTATCTCACGGTTTTTTTCCTAAATTTTTTTTCAACCCTTTGCAAAATTTAATATTTTACAGTTTTTAACGGAACGCCCTCTGTAATTTTTCGCTTTCACAAATCTTATAAGAACTCTCTCTTCATTACGGAGCATTTCAGTTAAAATCAGAGAAATCGCCATATTTTTAATAATACTTACAGTATAATCACAGTAATAATAAAATATATTTATTAAAATACTTAAACTCTTAACGGTGCATTAAGGTGTCCGTACACATTTTGAAACGGCATTTTTCATCAAATTATCGATTTTCACTTTTACATTATCAAGCTTTTGATTCTTCGGTCCGTACCGACTTCTAAAAAGCACTAACTCATGATTTTGCCAGCTCCTATCGACTGAAAGCAAATTACAAAACTGAAGAAGTTCCGCGCTGAATTGCCAAACCTTATTATTTTAAAAAACTAAATCACTCGCTGCATGAAGAACAGAATATTTCGAATTGTCACGTTGCACAATCTCAAACGAAAACAGAAAATTTCCAAATTAAGTTATATTTTCCTAGTGCCTCAGGACTGCCTGGTGAGAAAAGGGCCTAAATTCCTACACCCTAATTGTAACATAGGCGCCTCGTGGTTCATTCTTTTAGTTTTCATGTAGGATCGATCCAACAAATTGCTACACTACCTTCACTCTTCGTCAAAATACGCTGGGAATTTCAAGGGTTTTATTTATTTTTCGGCAAATATTAGCCAATTCAGAGTTTTTCGGAAAATTGACAAAAAAATTAGGTTACCAAGGCTGTTACAAAAAATTCGAATAAATAAAAATAATAATAAAAGCCGCAGAGTAGCCTTGATACGAAAAAATACAACTTAGTAAAATCATCAAAATTGCTTTTCAAGACTTCCATTCATTTCTTGACCAGTAGACACCCCAATAGATAACAAAATTCATCACAAGTACTCTTTAAGTTAACTAATGTTTCTGCAATATCAGCTGGATAGAGCGAGTATAATACCTTCATAAAAAAAAAAAATAATAAATAAATCACAACACTTCAACTTCCATAAAAAGTCTGAAATTAAAAAATCCTCAATACTTTGTTAAAATTTGTGCAAAATATTACACGATTCATAAAAAATTCAGTTTTTAAAACTTTTACCGCATAAACATTGTTCAAAAAGTTATAATACTGTTGAGGAATATAAAATTTTAAGATTCAACTTTGATTTGAGGGACCTCTATACTGCTTGTTAAGAATTTTTTAAAGTAGACAGTATAATTCCTGAACAAACTTTCAATAGGTAAACAAACATGATCAATTTTATACTGTAAACTTTCTCAGCTGTTAGCCAAAACTACAAACACTTTTAATCCCCCCCCCAACTTAAGTTCAATATGCATTTCAAAATTATAAAGAGTTTTTCTAATGTGATTGTGTGGTTAGATTAACAATGTTAAACAAGGGAAAAGGCCAAGAGTGAAAAAGAGAACTTTTATTTGAAACTCCTAGCTCACAAATGAAGAAACAATTATACAGACAGCTTCTCAGAAGTTAAGACTAATTTTTCAACAGCTAAATTAGGTTTGAAACAAACTCTGAAGCTGTAGTTTAGGTGAACTCTGTGTGAGAGCCACATCTCCCTATACATATAAATCGTAAAATATTTTCACAAAACAAAAGTTATTCATATTACAAAATGAAATGTTATGGTACAGGAATTTTATTTTCAAACATTTGTTCAAGCACAATAAAAGAATTTACAACTTTCAATAAGTTAGAAAATGAATTATTCAAAACTTTTTATGGAACTTTTATTATACAATTAAAATTTATAATTTACAATAAATAAAAGAAAATGTGTACTTTTATGAAAATTTGTAAATTTAAAGTACATAGTTCAATTACTTTTTATATATACAAACAAATGGCCATCTGAAAATTCAGTATAAGTAATTTTGAAAGTAACGGCAATTCTTTTTTTCAAACTTACTTGAATCGATGTTTTTTATTAATAATAGCAAAGATGAATAGTGAAATCTATTTACATATTTGCAAACATCACAATTTTAAAAGCACGACTTCACACACAGTAACAATAAAAACCAGATAACAAAAGTTTACAAGAATCTACAGTGCAATATAAATGAAGATGACAGACACAACACAATTTAAACATCTCTCTAAGCAAGCAGCTCCTTACCCTATAAGGGTATACAATGAATTGCCAGTCTTCAATCTCTGGGAAAACTAAGCTGAAGACCATAAACTAATTTACTTAATGTTTTAATTTAAATTAAAGAGAAAGGAAAACAATTTAATAAGCTTAAAGCAATAGTACATTACTAAACTAAAAAATGTAATAGCTAATGCTATGATTCACTGCCAAGATAGAATTTATTTATGTCATGCAAATGAAAAATGCAACAAGATTATGAATGAAATTAAAGAGGGTTAATTTCAGATCCAATTTAATGGGCAAATCCATAAAATTTAAAGAGTAAATATTGAATTTATACATGCAACCTGCATTGATTAAAGATCTACAATCTTCATTACATTGTATTTTTGATAATATGTACTTCATAGTTCTGTCATTCAGGAAACACTTCATTCAAATATTAATTTAACCAAAATATTTTAGTTATTAAAAGAACATCACTTATTTACATAATACTTCCGATGCAAGTTTCAATTATGACTAACACTGATATTGCCACAACCCATGCTTTCACTTTTCTGAATGAGGCACTGAGACAACAAAATTGAGAGGAAATTTATTAAGACAGAATAAAAAATTAACTTCAGCCCCAAACGCAATAGAACTAAACAATATAAAAATGACAATAAAAAGTCAAAAATGTTAAAATACCTTAAATGAAAATTTAGAAGGGATTAAACAATCATACATAAAGATAAGCATTCACATGTGAACTGACCTTTAATATTTGGCACCCAATATAGGTATATATAAAACAACCAATATATATTTTTAAGTAGTGTTTCCACAAGGCATTTTTTAGATTAATCTAGGTTACTATCAAGCATTTCAAATGTTACGATTAATTAAATAATAAATAAAACAGAATTGAAATGCTTAATTTATGGCAGCTTCTGAAAGCAGTTACCGTTACATACCATTTTTTTTAATTTGAAATTAAGAATTTTTTTTACAATAATTATTAAAAAAGGAATTTTTTTTTTAATTATGTACTGCCATTTTAACTCCAGGGGAGACACTGTATAAGACTGTTAAGTACATCACATATTGAATTTACTGTTTTATGTTTGCTATAGAAATATGATTGAACCCTCAACACTATTTTTTTAACCCTTCATTGCACGACACTGCCATTTGGTAATAAAGAAAATTTTCTCCCTGAACTTCATGAGTAAAACTAAATGTGCATACATCACAAAAAAATAATGTGTGTACATGTTTCTGCATATGATTGCAAGTGATTTTAATTTTAGTTAACTATAATTCCGGCATTTTCATGATTTAAAAATAATAATAAAATAAAAAATTAAAGCATGCATTAGAGAGCTGATGGTTTTCAATACAAAAAAGAAAATCCTCAGCTAACTACATTTTTTAAATTTTAATTAATTCAATAAAACTGTAACAATTGTCTTTCCAGTGTAGAAGTATTTCCATTCTGAATTTAAAAGTGTTTTAAGTAAACACTCAATATACTATGTGAAAATATTATGTATTAATGTGAGACCAAGCAAAATGCAATATGGCTTTGTACTAAACAGTCAAAATGTAAATGTGTGTGTGTGTGTGTGTGTATATATATATATATATATATATATATATATACCTATACACACTCACACACACACACACACACACACAAATAAAATTTATATCACGCTTGAAATCAATAAATTTCAGTAGTTCAATATGTTATTTACATTTCTTAAATTTACATCAAATTGTTATAGGAAATAAATTTACAGAAATATGTGACTGAATTTAAGTATTCATACACATGTATTAACACAAGGGAAAGAGACAATACAGTGGTTCTTGTGTTTTTAAAAATACAGATAATCAACTATCAGATAGCTAAAATGCATTTGCATTCAAAAAAATTTATTCACAATAATTTCCCAGATATTTTCAAAAATGCTGAGCAAATATTACAGGGAAAAATTCTTCAATGAAAACACGAATTAAGGGTATGCATCAATCCAAGTTATAAACTCAAATGTGTTGAAATAGAACAATAATTTAAGATATACTAAGAGGACTTAGGCTAAATAGAAAAGAACTAGCATAACACATTTCATTGTTCCCAAAATACACAGTTTTAAATTTAAAAACAAGCCCATCTTTAATTAGAAACTGATTTTTTTTTTTTTTTTAAATAAGAATATTAGACTTGATTAAGGTATCCCATTGAAGGTGCTACCTTCTTTCATATTTAAAAGGAAGATTATGCAGTATTCCCCCTCACAAATGCTCACTGATTTTAAACAGGTGAAATTTTGCATGTAGGAAGTAATTGTTACACCCTAGATCAGAACAAAACTACATGATTCTTGTAATATTCATAATTATAATCCGAAATTTCAAATTATGAATACAAAGAATTTAAATATATAAAGAAGACAAGCATCCCTTCAATATATTTTTAAAAGGAAAATTGTAAAATTTATACATGCACTATACTTTTGAACAACTTTTTATTTGCATACACAACATGCACAGTACAAGTGCAAAAATAGAAAACTCCCACAGTAAATACTCATTATGTTTTAAAATTATCCAATTAATTCTCACAGATGCTAAATTAACATAATTGAGTATTTAAAAAAAAATTTAAAAGGGCACTTATTTACTCATTTAAGCATTCATATATACCAATTGCAGAGTCAAGTTTTTGTTTAAATATAATAAATAATAATAATAAAATCCCATTTTATTTCCCCAATGGTCTTGTCTTGGTATAACTTTTTTCAAAGTGAAGTAATTTTATTGCTTTTCTCACACAGAAATTTAACTGGCTCATATTAATGCATAGGATGGCATTTGAAGAGGGGGGAAAACTGCTGCTTGAATTTTACAAAATATAAATGGTGATGTCCAATACATTTCCAAGAAAACTATCACTTTTCAGAACAGAAAATGTAGTATACAGACACTGTATGCATGCAAAAAAAAAAAAAATAAATAAATTATAAATTAAAGAAACAGTCAAATTTTTCTGCAATAACTAACCTCTGGGCACTTTTTTACAATTCCTCCATAGTAACTTCAAAAATTAAATGAAGTTTCTTGACTTAACAATGCTGTTAAAATTTCATAGACAGCACTTTCAAACATTTTCACTCCATAGTAGGACAGTTCCAGTAGGTCATATTTGTTAAAGGGGGACTGTTACAGTTCTTTATCAAAAAGTACATTAAATTAACCATAACCACCAGACAATGTAATTTCACCAATAGAGGATGAAAAAAAAAATCCTCTCCATAGAACATAATTATTCTCAGTTATATGATGTACACATAGATTGCTTAAATAAAAAATCTTAAAACCTAGCAATTTTGCCCGTTACTCACCAATAATAATAAAAAATAAACTTTTTTTTCTTAATGACATTTATGTTTATGAGAACAAGTATGAGTTGATTAACATTTGAAACAAACACTGAAGTGATAACTAAAAATGTTCAGCATCTAGCTATAAAATTCGGGCTGTATGCATGATATACATAGAAAATGTTTCAGCATTTTTGAAAAAACACACAAGAATGGACTACACTGTTGAAGTTATATAATACATAGTAGATGGTGATGTCAGTTTGCAGTTTTCTAGAAACCTGTGCTGCAACAAATTAAGTGCTCTTTTTTGTAGCTGTTAATAGACCACTCTCTGACAATATGGTAACTATTATGGTACTTCTTTGTAATCACTAGAATAATGAAAGAGGTCATGCGTACCGTCTCTTTCAGTCACGTAAAGTTAATTGTCATCGTACTTCAATACACATTGATGTATTTCGTAAAAGCAGCATTAAAACCAAGTGTAGTTCTATGCCTTAATATATTAAAAAGTACATTTCGAGTGTAAATGATGTCATCACCCCAATAACTTAGAGATGAAAAAATGAGAAATCTTCAATATAAAGCACAAATTATTTCCTAATGATTTTTCTCATACCATCAATAACACTGATGATTAGAAATGAAGAGTACGATATATAACTTGAATAGAAATAATTACAGAGAACTGAAATTGGAATTCATGCCAGCCAAAGTGTTGGATCAAAATTTTTTAACTTTAAGCATCTTGTTAAATAATGCATTTTGTAATAAAATTAACATTAAATACCAATAAGTTAATACACATAGAATAATTGGAACTTCATCTTTGGTACTATCAGCTGGTAAGCAAATCTACCCTTTTCCCCAAATAAATAAGAAAAATCAAAATCCTAATCCCATTATATGAAATACATTTCCTCGAGCAAAACACTGCTATCACATAACACAAAAATGAATTTGGTTTATACCTAGAAACTGACAAACAATTTTAAATTATGGCTCATCCCCATTTTGAAAAAAATTTCATAAATCCAGATATTCCCCAGCGAATGTACTACAAAAACAGACAAGCATAAATTAGCAGGATTAACAATATTCAAGTAAAAAACAATTGTTGAACAGAAATGGTTCTAAAAAATATAATTTGCAGCTCATTTTAATTTCACAGCACTTATAAAACTGCATGTACTGAAATATTGAAATATCAATCAACCAACCCAGAAATTTTAAAAAGTATATAAAATAGCTACTAATTCCATCCCCTCCCTATTATGACTAAACTGAACTAATAAATGCATACAGATGATAGAAATTGATATTACTTAGGATAAGTACTTAAATTACATTCCTGAAAATTTTTCTATAAATTCACAACGAGGAACTGGAAAATCTATAACAATGAAAGGCATAGTTGATTAAACTACATGTTTCAAAAATGATATTTACTTCTTAAATGAACAGAATATATGTACAGAGTGAACTCAGATGCACAGATAAACTTAAAAAATAAAATTTAATTTTAAACATACCTTACACAAAAAACTACATAAAAAAATAAATTTCAATTTAAAGGATTAATTTACATAAGATTGCTTACCCATTCCAAAATCTGATTATTAAAATTAAATATTCATTATTTTTGAGAATTTAGTTTAAATGACCTATTTCTTGATTCCAGTGTTATATCACAATAATCATGTCCACTTACATGTGAGACATTAAAAATTTATTCCTCAAATTCTTCCTCCTCAACATTGCTTGCATCCTCAGCCAACATATTCTTTAAAGCGTCTACAACATTGCCTGGAATAATACAACCCACAATTCTTGCATCTTCAACTTTTAGTCGAACTACTTGGAGTTTAGTATTATGAGTGCCATGATGTGCAGATAATATACTCTCAATTTTGGTCCACACTGATAGGACAGATCCACTTAGAACATAGTACTGTCTCTGGCGGAGACCTACTTCGCATAATACACCCATTGTTTTTCTACGACACTGGCCATACCAATACATATGACTACAAAGAGTTGCAGATGCCTCATAGTTTTCTTTCCAATGCTCTTCAACGTCTTTCTTGGATGACTTGTGATATTTTGATTTTAACTCATCTACAGTCTCTTGCTTGGCTTGGAGGCCTGTATTTGGTCGATAAACACGGAACAATCTGCCTTTATTGCTCTTTGATCGACCAGTGTCAGCAACAGCTAAAATAGCCGTTTTGCGATTATTTCTAGCTTGAGATGAAAGGTAGAAGCCCTCGTCTTCATCTGTACATTCAGCCAATTTTTCAAGTGCTGCATCCCAACTCAAACCCCGTTCTACCAAAACAGTATGTAACTCTGTCTTTGCAGAGCCTGTAGCATGTTTTTGCATAAATGAATCACATTTCACTCTTTTAACAAGATCACCCCCAGTTCCTAAATCAAGAATACCTAAATCATAACGTCCAGCTTTTTTAGCTTGAGCTATAACTGCATCTAATGTATCAGTGAAATATTTGAAAAGTGAATTTTGAAGTTCTACAGGAAGACCAAGTATCCTGTTCATGAATTTGCTCATGTTATTATAGTCTTTTTCCAATATTTGGTAACCACTTGGGTCTTCTGTTATCATTGCTACACCAATCAAAGCTTTCCGAATCTCATAGAAGAAATTCTTATAAGGCGAGGCCACAAGAGGAGATTCATATTCCATAATAGCCCTCATTGTACTTTCAAGAGCAGTTCTTCCATATTTTGTATCAATATTGAACTGACTGAGATCCCTACTTTCAGTTGCTCTTCGATCACCATGTGTCAAAGCTCCTAAACTCTCGAGCCTTTTGGCCACAATCGACGCAAAGCGTCGTTCACCAGCTAAATCTGAGATTAGAAACAAATACTCAGGGGCATTAACTTGATTTGATCGATGGGTTCTGCCAAACTGCTGAATAGCTTTGTCTGCACTCCAAGGCAACTCTAATGTCATGTGAACTCGCCTTGCCTGATTTTTTACTCTTCTATCTGCTTGAAGTGAAATACCAGAACTAGCTGCTTCTGATATAATGGCAATATGTTTCTCCCCATCCATAAATCTTTGTTTTTCTATAATGTTTAAGGTTTCAAGTGGAGCATCTACCTCAGATCGTGATTCATATTGTATAGTGCCATCATTGCTAACAACTCTTCCTTTACGACCTGTCATTTCAGCTACATTTTCAGGTCCACCTAAGTCATCAATTAGTTGATCAAGGGTGTTTGGAGGCAAATAGTCACCAAGCTTTTCTATTTTTTCTAGTAACTCAACTTTCATAGAAGAAGCTTTTTCAACAGCATCTACAGGTGGAAGAGGTTTAGGTGGCTGTTTAGACTTCTTTGAGCTACTATGACTTCCCTTATTTTTCCGTTTTTTGCCTTTTTCCTTCTTACTTTTTTTCCTGTATGCCCATGGTCCATTACTATCAGACTCATCACCAAAAGGGTTGAAATCACTTTCCCTTTCAGATTCTGACCCAGAACCAGCATTTGCATCATCACTTTCAACACCTTCAGGTGAGTCATCACCAGAAGGTTCAAAGTCACTTCCTCCACTAGGAATATACTCTTCAGAACTACTCTCATCTGACAGTTTGTATTCCCTATATCGTTTAACACCCTGTCTAGCTCGTCTTAAAGGTTTCCTTTTTCCACCACCAGAAGTTGTAGGAGTAGGTGATAGAGAAGTACTTCTTGCACTAGTATCAAGACCTAGTAATCTCATGGTCTTTTTATGATCAGGAGCTGGGAACTGTTTCTCCACAAGAGACTGAAATACACCTTTTGCTGTAGATACAAAGTCAGATAATTCCCCACCTGCTTCTTCTAACTGTTCAAGAGTTCTAGCTTCACCAGTAGACTGTAAACCAATAACAACACATTTTCCATTTTTTACAGCTTCTCTTGCTAGATTAACTACATGTCGAACTTTAGAAGCTATACAAAGATACTTGAAAAATCTTTGATGAGAAGCCCAGAATTGGCACCACATAGTTTTCTTTGTTCTTGGGTCTCCCTCCATCAATTCAGCAGCCTCAGCAAACTTGGCACGAGCTTCAACCCATAAACTTACTGATTTATTATACATTTCAATAAAGTCTTTACACAAAGGGATTTCTTCAATTTTGAATGAAACTCCTCCAAAGCTCAGCTGTCTAGCCATATATAAACCTCGCAATTTCATATCCATTGCAACCAATTCCATTGCACCAACTCCTCTCTTTTCTACCACAGATATGAAGTCATTAAATTCTCTAAAAGGTGTACCTTCACCCCACAACCCCAGCCTTGTCATATAAGCCATATTTTTGGGCTCAGAAGCACCAGTAGCACTAGCATAAACTACTCTTGCTTTAGGAAGTTTGTTTTGTAATTCTAAAACAGTTAAACCAGTTTTGGTGGGCTTACTTGAACCAGCAGGACAAAGATTCTTAGCTTTGTGACATTCATCAAAAACAATACAACCATCAAAATCTTCACCACACCAATGAAGAAGCTGCTTTAGTCTTGTTTTATATTTCCCACCAGACTGACTCTCACCAATAAGAGAGGAATAAGTGGCAAATATTACACCTTTCTTTACACTTCCATTTGCTTTTGACGAAATTTTAGCATATTTAAATTTACTCAAAGAATGAACTTCAATCTTCGATGCTCCAATATCTTTTAGATCTCTCTCTGAATCATATTTCAAATCATTAGAAACACTGAGCCATATAGCTCTCTTTCTACCTAGCAAATAATTTTCATATATAATACCAGCAAGGGTTCGACCCTTGCCAACACCAGCACCATCTCCAATTAAAAATCCAGCACGAGTTCCATCGGGTAAAATTGTTTCATGTTGCTGACAAGCATAAGTAATAGCTTCTAACTGTAAAGCAGAGAGTAATCCTCTATCAATAACTTCCTCTGGAATGCTGAGTGAGTACCATGTTTCAGGAGGCTGCACACTTGATAATGAGCTAGTCTCAACGACTGGATCAGGATGCCTGATGCCAATCTTTAATTTTGAGGGCATGTAATCAGCATATGTTTCTGCTATGCCTAACTCTTCCTCGTCCTCTTCACCTTCCTCTCCTTCAACTCTTTGGGGAACATTGCCCATCATATTCCTGAACACAGAATCTCCATTCATGAAATATGCATTCATATCTTTAGGAGCTAAATGCCCATATTGCATTGCAGAATAACCATTCATCATATGAGGGTTTGAGTACAAAGACATCATTGCCGCTGCATTCAACATGTCAGGTCTCATCATGTTAGCCACATTTTTATCGAAGAATGGAAAACGTGAATAATCCATCATCGGTGGAAAAGGATATCCATGCCAAGCATTTTGCATTTGAGACATTTGTTGCATATAATTAAAGTTTTCTGGCTGAGGTGGTTGTTTTGGAATAGCATTTTTGACATATTCTTTGTCATCATTCTCGGGCTTGATACCCGACTCGTCTAAAGCAGCTGACAGTAGATCTGGAGACTCCATTTTGGTAGACAAGTGGTTTAGGCCAATATTTGTGAGCTATAGAGCTCTAACTGCAATAAAAATAAAAATCAAAATTACTTTCCTTAATAAATTAACAATAACTGCTATTAACAATTCTAAACACAAAATCCTTTTACATTTACAAACATGATTGTTATTACATTTTCATACCAAAAAAATTTGTACACTGCTTCATAGTACCCATAAGACTGCATCCTGTCCCTTAAAGTAAGTACTTTGCCCTCATAAGCTCCAAAACCAGCCTCTCAGCCATGTTTAGAGATCCTCCAAATAAATTTTTGAATCTTTAAAAATGATAAATTTTCTTGCAGTCCTCGGTGAAAAAATAAATGAATAAATAAAACAAAATCATGATGGCCTAATGAATCTTTAGTTCATATGAATCATGAAAGCTTAGATATCAGCAAAAATGAAACTGAAAGTTCCAAAGATGCTGTGAACATAATATTCATCAAAAGTCTGAATATCTCAAAGAATTTCTCAAACTCTAGCAGTTCTATAGAGTAATTAGGGTGATTTTGTTTTACACTGATTTTAAATATAATATTACCGAGGTAACAATCATTATTTACAGATGTCTCGAATAATAACAAAACGTAATAAAAAATTTCAAAACTTTGTTTCTGATTTTTATAAATTTCACACTATTTCTTTTAAAGCAAATGTTAAAACTAATTAGAAATCACCATAATTCTAAATATATCTTAGAAGTTGGTATTTTACATTTGCTTTAGAAAAAGTGTCACAGCACTTTTTATGAGTCATTATATTTACATGGGATGAGCATCATGATATTTTGTTAAAATTTGTGTATTTTTAATCTGTTTTATCAATGCATTTAAAATGACTTTTTGATATGAAATTTTGTCATCAAGTATTACCAATTTCGTAAAACTGTTCAAAAAGTTTTTAAGAGCGATCTTAAAACAGAGTACTATTATATTACTGTGATAAAAGACTGGATGAGAAATGAGTTTTATACATTATACTTCACTCATTTCAAAATATTTTCTTTATATGAAGATTGTGTGTAAATTTTGAACATTCTCAATCTATTTCAAATCCTTTTACTAACATTCTTTACAAAAATTTATGATTAGAAAACTATTTTTTTTTGGAAAATATTGGTGTGAAATTCCAGAAATTCTTCTCCTCTGCTAATGTGCTGCATAAACTATCAGATTTTTTTCTTTCTTTTCCAAAAAATAGCTCATGCAACCTATTCCCTCCCCTATAAATGTTCCAATGCACCAACAAACAAAATAGTTCCTAATTTTTCAACAAGTTAAATTTAGAAAGAGAAATTATTTTACAATCAAAAACTCAATTAGCAATTCTACATTTGCTGTTCATTCATTTATGACACAAGGAAAACATTATACAAAATTGTAAATAAAATTAATTTTTAAATTTAAGTGATATGTTTCTGTGTTCTTATTTACCTTTAAAAAAGGAGGGGAAAAAAATCACACACACCCCTCCCCTCCCCAAAAAGTTACATTATCAAACTTATAAAAGAATTGTACAAGCGGTAGCAGTTTGGATGTATTAACACAGATATGTGACCACTCTAAACTGATTAGATGTTTAAATAAAATATTCCTAAAAACATTTTTCTGCACTCTTTGAAGCCAATAGAAAAATTTAAGAACCCTTTTTGTCAAACAATCATCCCCAATTAAGTTTTATGTGAACATTAATACTTTCAGACACGTAGTTGCACAATTTTACAGATACAAAATTTATATAACAAAAGATGATGTTGCACTTTATTAAATATAAACAATAGTAAGAAAATACTCAAATCCAAATAATAAACATCTCAAATATTCTTATAACTCCCATCAAATAGTAAAGAACTATTTAATTGCTTACAATTAGAACAAATAACTGGATTATATTATAAATTTATTTAATAACCATGAAGCTCTTTAGCCCGTTTCCCTAAACCAATCAAATCGCCATCAATTTAAATAATTTCCTTCTTAAAATGATTTAATCACTAAATACTTTTCATGATTTAATTTTTACTATACATATCTAGGGGGAAAAAATCACTCTGAAACAGAGACATGCATAGGTCAAGAATTGAAAGACAAGCTTGATCCAACTGATAACCACATTATGAAGTCTGTACTAAGCTGCAGCTTACACTAAACCTGCAAATATGATGGTCACACCAGGCAAAATCCAGGATACAAATTCAAGCTAAGCAAAAACTAATTTTAACAATCATCTCTCAAAATACAGCTATGATTTTAGATTTTATATAACATATAACTATTCAATTATTATATTATTAGTAGAGGAAGTACAAATATTATGTAAATTTATTCCTTGATCTTGTAACTTGAGTAGCTTACAAATAAAAACTTGTGAAAACAAATTTGAAATCTATCACCGAATTTAAAGTAAATAATAAATTAAAAATACACAACTTTGTAGTTCAAAATAAATAGATTCATATTTTATATTCATCAGATTTATGATCAGTTACTTTTCAAACATTGAAATGATTAATATTTCTATGTCTATGATTCTAATGTCTTGAACTGGTAGTAAAGGTCTTTTCTCAATTATTGCTGATGGGTAATTGGACTTTTTTTATGCTTAAGTAGCCAAAACCAAGAAAATTAATTAGAAAGGACTGATCCAGGAGACAATAGCAGCAACTCTTAAAAGATGCTGGTTAAGTATAAGATATGAAAAGATTTTTTCATGTTATTAATGAATATACATTTAAAATACTTATTTAAATGTGAATATTTGCTTTCTTGTCTTGCTTCTTCCTTTACTATAAAAGCTCACTTCAAAAGTGGAGATGACAACCTAATGTAAGCTCCTACAGCAGTTGTTAATAATTTTTAAAAAATTAGAACTTTCTAAATAATCTTTTTTTTAAGTACAAAAATGATGTAGCATAAACCCCAATTCTTTCTACTATTATTACTAATACTGGTTTCTATATCGTTTTACATCTAATGTACCTTTTATCAACTCTGTTAATACGAAAAAGTGTGAACTATATCGCAATGGCAGAATTCAGTAATACTGCTCTAGCGTCCCATTTGTATTCAGGACAGGTTTGCCCCCTGTATAGTAGCTATAGGAGATTTAGTTTGTTTCTACAAGAAAATATAAAAACCAGTATTTATATTTTATTTCATTATTAGTTCTATATTCTAAAAAATTTTTTTATGAGTGCATATTTAAGTATTTTTTTACCCATTACTTGTGCATCAATACTTTCTTGATTTCATAACAAATTAGAGATATGTTTTGCAATAAATTGATCATTTGCATTAATTTTAAATACTGAAAATTTTTAAGAAAATAACTTCGAAGCATGAAATTAAACATAGTAGTACAGCATTACACTTTCAATGGCTTTAAATTTTTAAAAAAAAAGTCATTTACTATTAAAGAAGTTTATTTCACTACACTCAAAGGCTTATACCTTTAGAGTTTAATAATTACATGTTAGGATAGGATCAAATGTAAAATAAAAAATTATATCAGTCAATAAATCACTCAAGACAAGATTAACGTTATTTAGAATACAAGAGGACAGTTGAGAACCAAGAATCCTATACAACTAACAAAATACTTATGCCTTCCGATCCTTTTCTATTATATTCTATTAGAAGCATTAAAAGTATAAGTAGAAAATACGAAGTATTGAAAAGATGCCAAATGATTCTCTTTTCCTTTGACATAAGTAGAATAATTCAGTATCCTTTTATACCAGTTCTAGTGACAAATGCTGTTAATATTTATTTTACTACCATTAATAGATAATTTTACTGTAAAAATTAACAGAAAATCATTTTTGCCTTTAAGCGTGAAATAACTAAAATTATTTTAAAGCACTAATTAAATGCTATATATTCATTAACCACACACCTTTTTAAAACCATAATGCACATCATATACATATATACTAGTACATTTCTTGCCTAAGTTAAGACTTTAAAAATGTCACAATTAATAATTTACAACTAGTTTAAACACTATTTTCTTTAAAGGCAAGTCTTTTCAGTGAGGCATAATAACAAAATTCAACTGTAATTAATATAATGCATAAATAAGGAAAAGAAAGTTTTTGAGTAATGTTACTGATAGGAAAATTTAAAAAGTATTTACTGAGTTTCAGCAAGAGATTTCCTTTGGAATCATTGATTCTAAAGGTTTCACTGAAATTCAGTATCAACTTGGATTGTTTTTCATAAGAAAAATTGAAAAAGTGATATAAAGCTCCTAAGATATATCCAAACAGAGGCCATCAAATACTACATCATGAACATATATCAATTTTTTTCGCACTGAAAATTGTATTACCTCAATTCTGTAGGGATGTATATCAGTGAACTCATTCATGGATGATAAACATTTCAAAACAATTGTACCTTAATGAATTTCAATTTGATTTTACTGAATTATGGTAATTCAATATAAATAATAAAATATTTGCTCCATGTCAATATGCGTCATTTTCAAGTAACTATGAAAAAAAAAAATTGAAAACTTTTTTTAACACATTAGAAAATACAAAACTACAATGTAGTAGCTTAAAAGAATATATAAATGGATATAATGCCCTATATAAGAGACCCCTGTATCGTTTAAATAAACGATCATTTAATAAAAACTGGAATCCATGCTCGGATGAAGCATAAAATAAACAAACAAGATTAAGAATATTTTAAAAAGAGTTAATATTTCATTAATAGATATAAACAATACTTCACCCTAAAATCAATAGGAATTCCTTCCAAAAGAGAATAGCTAACAAATATTTAATTTTAAAAATATGTTTAACGTTAGAGCTTTTTTTTTTTTTTTTCCCCCATCTTATAGTCGTCGACACTGTTTACGCTTAGTCACGATACTGCTGTCATAAAATTATTTCCACTAACCAGCATATTTCATTAAAGAAAGCCCAAAAATAAAGTTCTAAAACATATTTTTTGACTGAATAAAACAGAAACTAACTATTTAAGAATCAAAAGAATGGCACATGAACAAAGAAAATTTATCAACTTTTTTTTTTGTTGTTGTTGTTACGCGCTTTCACCACAATATAGCAATACTTACAATCAACAACACATCAATGTAAGTCTTTATTCACGCATTAGCAAAACAATTTAATAAAAAAGAAGATGCACAGAGTAAATTAAAATAGTTTAATTATGCGAAAGGTAACAAATATAACTAACGCCACCATTTCACGTTAATGGCGGATTTCGATCGTTACTGTATACATATAGATAGGAATATCATAAAACCTTATATCTCATACCGCAAGATTTTTTACCTATTATGTCTCCTCGAGACGAATAAAATTTACTCTACACTTGATACAAGGGTACATATTCTTAATACATGGAAAATAATGGCGGGAAATGTGTGCCGGTATAATGCACAGACAAACAGACACCTTTCGCTTTCTAATCACTGTATAATAACACTTAAATGCCAAGGATTTATCAAATAGTGGTTAGATGATGATGACAAGATCATTTGATAATAATTAATGAAACTTACTAGATCAAATTCAGGAAAGCACTTCTTCAGCGTCTCGCAATACGCATGTGTTATGGTGGTAAAGCGTTCCACTGAGCAGGTTACCGAACGAAAAAAGGGTGGAAGGAATCACAGCTTGAACTGCTATTGGTGAGAGATTGCTGACGTCACCAATCATGAAGCGCACTGGAACTGCTACTGTTCGTTGCTAGCGAGGAGCGAAAGAGAAAAAATGTGAAGCATGGCTGGATTCATTAAAGTTTCTATTCTTCTAATAAATTATCGAAGTCCTGATAACTTAACATTGCTTTAAATAAAATATTTTAAATATAGATTTTAACTAAATTATGAGGAATGTCTGATGATCGCACGAGTAATTCCACTTTGATTCTCACATTCAAAATATTTTTTTTCAAGCTCATAGTGTTTACATAAAGAAGGGCATTGATAAAATTCCGTAAGTTTGTAACAACATGATAAGGAAGGATATAAATTTTAGTAATACGATTCAAAAGAAGCTAAAACAATTTTAAACCTTTGAAAAAATAAGTTTTTCTCGTTCACGATTTTGGAAGTAGATTACAAATTCAAAGGATCATTTGTCATGAAAATTTCATTCCTTTTTTTACTCAACCATTTCAATATAGATCAGCTGCAAAGGTATCATTTACACTAAAGTTAATTTCATTAAAATGCGCAAATTTCATCCTGTGATTTCATCAAAATGGAGTGCCGAATTGTAAGCTTATTCACACACATATCTTAACGAAGCGTAAGCGCAACAGAACATTAGATGCAACATTTAAGGATTATAATACTTTTTATTTTAATAGTTTCATTTTAGGCAATGCCTTTAAAAATGTAGATTATGCGTCCTGCTAGTTAACGATGATAATATAATTATATATTGAATCCAAAAAGACACGTTTTTAGATTTTTAAAAAAATCTCAAAGATTTTAATGTTAAAAGAGAATTCGAATCACATTATAAGAAGCTTAAAATTAGTTCTTTTCATGCCGTTGATAGTAAAATTGCTTTTGCTAGCCGAATTTCATCTTTGATAGTTTGACGAAATCATATTAATGAATTGCGTTTGTACAAAAGAGATAGCTTTCTAGTAAATTCTTAACATCCGCTTGATATGCAATATTCACATGAGAATTCAGATTGAATGTTAATAATAAAACAAATAGCAGTCATCTTTTCTGATAAGTGGAAACAAATACAAAATCTGCCATGTGGCAAAATTAATCAACTGATTATTCGATTATTTTCGATATTTATTCCCAATGTACTAAATACGATGATTGTCGCATTGTGGTAGAGTGCTTTCCGTATCAGGTTATGGTAAAATTCAGAAATATAGGACCATTCTGCGATAATTGGCTCGGGAAAAAAAGCAATGAGTCCATTGACTTTTAGGAATAAAAACTTTAGAATTTATGATGGAAATCAGCATTGTTCTAAAAAGGTGAGATTCAATCCTGCTATTTATGCATCTGTTAACTAAACAAATTTATAGCATTCTTATTGAGACTGGAACAATGTTTATATATTAGTAATTATGTTAAAATAAAAGTAATACAAACTAGTAGTACCATTTTGCGACAAAGAGACATGTACACGCAAATAGTCGCAACCAAATGTACGCATTCAGTTCATAATCTGTTGCGAATATATTACAAATAACCTTAAAAATAACAAAGACACTCGAATTCTTCGACCTGTGTCCCATTCTAAGTGTTAGTTTAAAGGTACAAGGTACAAGTCAAATATTAACGTATACTCTTCCCCAGAAACTGTTCAGAATTTTAAAGAACTTGTATCCCATAATCCTCTAAGAGGAAATTATTAATAGCGATATTGTTGAGAAATTTTATCTTACTCTATTATAAAAAAACAGACAAAAAATCTTTATTCAATAATCTCCCAAGAATTGTTAAACTGTATATATATTCTCCAAATTTTTCACTTTTAAATAAACTGAATAAAACAATAACAAAAATATTTTCCCCGATCAAACATACTTCGTAATTGCAAAAACAAGATATTACTTTCAATGTTAAAAAAAATTCAGCACAATTGATGTTTTGAATTTGTTTTAAAATTTCATTTTGAGAAGAATTTTAAGTCAACAGGTGTAAGCGGACTTTTATAAAAAACATCACAATTACGGAAGAAAAACGCAATTAATTCTTTTTGTCTGTAATGGGTGGTTCTGAGTAGTCAAAATATGTTTTGAACTGAAAACGTTGATATAGTTAATTCATAATCACATCACATTTTACCTACGTCTAACTACATTCTAGTGTAATATTTGAGAATTTATGTTACGTAAAACGCAGATGTCGAACCCTGTGGTCATCCCATCACCCATGAAGCTAAATAAGGAGGAGGAGTTCAGTGTTAAAAATGTGTCTCACATTTGGTAGCCACCACTAGGTGGCGCGCGCGCCGAACATGGGGCTTTGACACGGAAACCATACGCTTTAATATGGATTTTTCGTATTTTTCAAGAGAAAACAAGTTGTTTTTAGTGCGTATTTAACATGAATTCATTTATTCAATTTAATGATTGTTTATTTTCATTCAAAATGTTTATTTGAACTGCTTTTTTTGTTAAACTTCATTAAAATTCCTAAATGAAATGAGTAAATAATGATACATTATTTTCTAGAGCTAGTTAGTTACATGCTCATATAAGATCTCACACTAGCTGCATCTACAGAGTATGACATGTCCATACATGAGATGATAAACATCTGACACATGAAGAGTCATACTTCATTATATAAACTTTTTCAGAATAATTGTGTATTAGTTTCTGAATAAATGAGTTCAGAATTTTGCAATAATTGAATAATTAAGGAAATGAAATTACAGAGAAGAATTGTGAAAGAAATTTTTTTATGGGAAAAAATGTGAGAAATATTACTGATTAACCAAAACACACACACATACTAATTAATATAAGAATATTTTTATTGGCAGATAAGTATGAATAATACATTATACATAACAGCATTTAAAAATAAAAGCAATATTTTCTATCAATAATCACAAATAAATTGTAATCAGGACTAATAAAATGAGAAATTAATTCAGTATTTAATCACACAATGTTTTGAATTATCTTCCTTTGGACAAAAAATAAAGAATTTGGAAAAGTATTTCATAATTATAAAGAATTGAAATTAACAACATACATTATTAATACATTATTGAAAATAAAAATTAAATGCTTGATATAGAATTTTCTGCAGATAAATTTGAACAAAATATTATACATGACAGTTTTTACAGATATTGACATTATTCATTGATATTGACAAGGGAATTTCTTTACAAATTGAATAGAAATACAGTTAGATTTTATATCATAGTTAATGTTAATGAAATAATTCCTCAATGTTAATTTTTTAACATTAGCGCAGACTTGAGAATTTTTATTTTCTTCTTCATATATAAATTACATGCGCATAATGAAAAAAAAGTTAATAACATTTTGAGTTAAATTAAAGTTATGTTCCTTGTTGCAACCTATTACTGGCACAGGAGGACTAGTATAAATTTCTTTTATCACTTGAAAAATTAATTTATTATTTAGTTTATGATAATTTAGCGTTTTGATTACTGCAATTTCTAGAATATTAATGACTTTTAAAAACAAATCTGAAAGATATAGTAAGGAACCCTTACTTTAAAAAAAAATATTTTGATCAGTATTATTGTTTATAGTGGTTAATTTTTGTATGCATTGGTCACATTTAGAAAATCTGCTGATCCTCCTAACAACATAACCAGGAACATCATTTATTATGAAATCTGAAGACGATATCATTAAATAATCATGATCATCAATCTCATTGACCACGGCAAGTGTGACTTCATCTGTAAGTCCCTTGTCAATAATTTTATCAAGCCGCTCAGTCCATTCTATCTTCATATCTGTAAATTTATCATGATCTCTTAAATTAAGGAGGGCTGTAATACATTCTTCCCCAGCAACACTCGATCTTTTAGGGCAGGGGTCCCAACCTTTTTATAGTACCGTACCTGTACGTTGTAAACAATTTGATGACGTACCGGTAGACCAAACATTTTGAAATGGGGAATAAAATGTAATGGAGAACAAAATAAATTAGGATATATAAAAAATCATTTAAAATAAATCTCCTGAGTTTAATACACTTAACTTAACAGTTTGTTAGTATTTATTAATAATACAATTACTATTGATTAATAAAATGCGATTAATTTAAAGATGTTTGAAACACAAAACACAATTTTTAGTAGAACTCAGACACAGTTATAATTCGCAAACACAGTTATAGACACAGTTATAATTCGCAGACGAGTGCCAAATTTTTATGGGGCAGTCATAGATAACACATTCATTTGTAGACGGCATCTTTTGAGATTAGGTAAATCCCAATAAAGTATTAGAACACAAACAATGGATAAGAAATTCTAAACTAAAATATTAAAACGTATGGATTATTAGTTATTATAGTCATTTCTTTTCTTTTTTCATAATACAGATTTTTAATAGATTTTTGTTTTAAATTGTAAAATCCTTTTCGCACCGGTAGCTGCTTGTCCGCGTACCGGTACTGGTGCGCGTACCCAAGGTTGGGAACCACTGCTTTAGGGCGCAGTTTCTTTGTTTCTTTTTAAGGCTGATCGATAGCCACTAGTACAACCAGGTGCAAAACATGTTGTCATAGCTGTGCACAGAATAAATTAAAAAATTTGTAAAACAATTTTCAAAAACACGCGTCCATATAACTCAATGAAAAATCGGCAGTTACGTTACATGTCGCGCCATCTGCTAGTGAGCGACCATAATCTGCGCACTTTTAGTGGAATTCCCCATTGAAACTTGCGCTCCTTCTTATAGCTTCAGGCCATCACCAATCAAAATGATTGGCTGACATTATTAACGGAACTCATGGGAGTGAAGAAATGAAAACTGCGAAGGGAGTGATCGGAGGTCTGATGAGATGATGTAGGTTCGTCCACCTCTGGTTAACTGTTCCTTAATTCTATGTTTAACTGTAAGTAAATATTTTGCGTATGTGTTTGTTTTGTTAAAAGATGACTGGTCACTGCGTGTAGCTCATTGACCTAAAGAAATAAAATGAACCTCAGTGCAGTAGGAACTACATTCATCTAACTTTTGAAAACAATAATCTCATGAGAGAGGCTTTCCTGAGATAAGACTCGTCATATATGGGCATGGTCATAAACCATTTGGAGCAAGGAGAGAAAAATACTATTTCAGAAATGCCATCATTCAGCTTTTATAAAGATTCGTGCTAAGGGCTTGATCTTCCCAAGCTGAAGAATATCTATACTAGCGTGTACAAGGACACTTCGATTCATCTTCTAAAATTACTGTAACATGTCAATAGCATATAGCAGTGGTGCGCAAACTTTTTTCGACTTTCTTTCAATAAAAATTCCCTCCCCCCCCCAATGAAATTTTTTTGATACTAGCAATTTTTTTTAATTAGATAAATATTAACAAAAATAGAGAAAAAAAAAGAAAAAAAATTTTGACAAACTATTTTAAAAATCAATAATTAGATTTTGGGTACATATATACTTTGCATAATTACAGTAAAAATATGGCTTGTTGACCTTCTGCACTTGCTTTTGGCAAATCTCATATGATTAAAACTTTATGTTTAAATATTAATGTGTACTTCAATTAGGTAAGAATTAACCAAAAAAAAGGAAATTATAAAAGATCATGATTTCAAAATTATAAGCGACACATTAAAACATTGAACATTATAAACGTCACCTATTTATATAAAAAAAAACTAAAATTAAAAAAAAAATTAATGAGAAGGATGAACCTGGACCTCAGACAACATTTGCTCCATATTTGGTGAAATATGTGAGAGTGCTGCTCTCGTATCATCTTTCAAGTCTTGATCGTTCTTCGGATTTTACAGCCAATAATTTTGAAAACCTAGTCTCACACAAATAGGTAAAAGTAAATGGAAGCAATGGAAGTGTAGCTGCCCGAAGCAGAATAACAAACAATGTAATGAAACTTTTGCATTGCAAATTTACATTATCACTTCTAATTACATAATGTCTATTTTGTGGAATACTAGACTATATTTGACCCCTTTGGTCACCTCTACTATTCATATTCAGTAAATAATTCTAGCTAATTTCAGTGCTGCATCGAAATGAAATTTTGTTCTGAGATAAATTCTATTTAATAATTGTAAGGTCTATATAACATTCGATTGACAATAATCGAACTTTTAAGTGCATAAATTTAAAGAAGCCGCTTAAGTTATGCTAATTTCAGCATAGAACGTTGCAGGCCCAGATTTCTGCATGGGCAAGTGGGGCACTTGCCCAGGGCCCCCAAAATTATGGGGCCCCTAATTTAGTAGAAAGTTGTGCATAGTTTTGAAAATTTGTTTTTCGGTTAATATAGTAAAGGGGGCAAGTGGCGGATACAGAAAAAAATCCTGGGTGGAGCACAGTGCACCCACTATAGTGAAAGCATGCTTACATCCATAAGCGTTTCTGTTTTAATTTTTTTTTTTTTTGGGGGGGGGAGTTGTAATAACTCCAGATTGTGATTTATTTTGAATTTCAAAAGAAAATTTCATGAATTTTATTTATTAACATTAAAAAGCAAATTAATTAATTAACACTTCTTATTAATATTCATTATTTTCTTCAAATTTTTGACTTGTCGGTCGAAATTTTTTTTGAATTTCTGGTCCCGATTTAAGGGAGGCCTGGGTGAGTGTCCCACATGTTCATGTGGAAATCTGGTCCTAAGGAGGGGGGACATGCCCCCCTCTGGATCTGTCCTTGAAGGGGGCCCCCAAAGTTTGCTTTGCCCAGGGCCCCCAAAGTTTGCTTTGCCCAGGGCCCCATTGTGTCAAAGTCGGGCCCTGGACCGTTGGTGTAAATACAGAGCAGCTTGACTACAGAAGAGAGTCTGGTTTGTTTGTAGTGATTTTGGCGAGTTGCCGTTTGTGGCGATTAGCTAGTTTGCTTCAAACTTACGCGAGTTCTTATCAACCCGTTAGGCGATGGTTATTTGTGGTTACAGGCCAAAGTTTACTGAGCAGCATCGCTGGTTTGACTTAAGAGTAATTTGTGAGTAATTTTGAAATAACGTTCCTTGCATAGTGTTTATACTTATGAGTATTTCGAATTGTATTTCCTTGCACAGTGTTTAAACATGTTGTGCCAGTAGTGCGCAGTATTGTTTTGAAACGCAAGTATATGTGTCAAATAAAGAATAAACTTTGTTATGTATCTATTAAGTGTCGTTTATACTTCATTAGAGGGTCACTTCAATATACCCTAGGTAGGGTAGAAATTAACCATCTCTATATAATTAACTCCATTCGTAATTCAAGAATGTGAATTAATTATTCCTCCTCATCTTTTGAGAAGAAACTTCCTTCTTAGTGATCAGCAAAGACTACTTTAGATGCCAACATTTTTTATCTAGAATTATAGTACCAACTTGCTTGTTTTTGTTTCAGATGAATGTGTTTTCAGTTTTAATAGCGTTCGAAAGAGTTTTCTGCATTGATCCCCATAGTTTAAAATTTGTAATTTCTCTGGAAATCCCGTGATATTTTTTCAGTGTGTTATTGTCCCCGATTTTTATAGAAATATAGATACAATAAGATCAAAATGTTAATATGACTCTTTGAAACATTTGTTTATGCGTAATTTGTAGTACTTCTAGAAGTCAAAGAAGTTAGTGGCTGCCATTTATTTTTTTATTTTAATTTTTATTGATTAATTTTTCTTGGAAAAAGAAGAGGTACAGTCGAACCCCGTTATAGTGAACCCGGTATATAACGAACTCACGGATATAACGAACGAAAATGTTGGTCCCGCCGTTTTCCTATTGTACGTTATTTAATTAGTATTGTGCCAGTTTAATGTAACCGATTTTAGTCGATTAATTCATTAATGATCATTTTTAATAGATTTTATTATTTTTTAATACATCATTATTGAATACACATTGCAACTTAACGAGTTATACATTTTGTGAGCTCTAGAATTTTTCTTAACGGTTCGGATATAGCGAACCACCGGATAAAGCGAACAAAACCTTTGGTCCCTTGAAGTTCGTTATAACGGGGTTCGACTGTACAAGCTGAAGACGTGGGTTACGATGACAGTGAGTGCAGAAGTAGAATAAGATTTGATCACTGTTGTTGATTTAGGAACTGGGTGATTCATTGATTACCCGTTCGCAATTGATGTTTCATTATATTTATATTCAGACTTGGTAACGGGAGCGTCTTGACAAGTAAGATCAATGAAATCAGATAAAGGATAATCGTCTTCAGTGTGTTGTGCATTAAAAAAACTATCTTACAAGTTGTCGCACAGGATCAAAGAAAAACATTGCGATTAATGTTGGATTCTAAAACTAAATGTAATATTTCCCCTGTTAATGATGGAGATATGGAAGCTAAGGCCTCCGTATAGAAAGCTTCCTTTGAATGCAATCAAAACTGCAGTTATGTTGATCTCCAAAAAAGGATATTGTTATGGACCCATTGCAATAGGGAAGAGTTAGTGTCTTTTCAGGAAGTTATATGGGAAAAAAGGCAAGAACCCCAAAGCGTTTAGTGACGTTAGGGTTTGGGAAATACGCAATGGGTCCATTAGTAACATAGTTGCAGAGTTTCAACCTATAAAAGAGTGTAAAAGCTTGGTTACCGGAAATCGAAACTTCTGCCATCAGAAGGCACATTCTCTTTCTTTTTGAATGAGTTAAATGAAACAAACACACCTTTTGAAAGAAATTTAAAGTCTCTCGTTCAAAGCGTATGTAAATAAAGAAATGAGAAGTTTGTTGTCATTACACAGGGCTCTATTCATGGTAAGAATTATAGACGACAGGAAGAAAATTGAAGTTTACCAGCGGTGTAAACCAATCACTCATGCCGACCGGTGGTAAAGTGGTTAAGGTATCAGCCTGCCATGCCGGGGGCACGGGTTCGAATCCAGCTTAAGGCATAGATGTAATATTGGGGTAAAAGTGAGTCTTCTGCCTGCAACGAAGGATCGAAAGAGGAACTGCAACCCACAGTCCATCATTTGTAAAGAAAAATTCTTCTTAAGTGTGTGTGTGTGTACTTCTGTTAGTCTTACTTTCTCATGAACACCGGACTAGGGTCTCGTTGTGTGAACCCCAGGGACATTAGAACCAACTACATGTCAGCCCTTATTTCACTCGCAAACCAGTTGTTAAATTACCTGTTTAGGGAAATTTCTGACAGAAGTGGGATAAAGTTGTTTAATAGAGTGAGGAGTTCTTCTCGCGGCAGCTTCTTCACTGACTTTATCGGAGGAGTTAAATGCTGCTTTGAACACTGGTGAACTTGAAAAATTTTAAGTGCAAGGCAGTTCGACGAAAAACGGGAAAAATGAACTTGACAGCTTTGAGATAATGGTAAAGAAACGCAGAAACACCTGTCTGTTATCAAGCAGACTAAAGACAATTCTACCCGTGACTTAAGAGTCTGAAAGAGTATTCTCTGCAACAAGGCATACTGTAAATTAAACCGAGGATGAAATGAGAGACCGCAAGATCGACCACTTTTCATTTTCAAAATCATGCGAAAACCTCTCCAAAAAATTATCTTCCACAACATTTGTGATCTTGGTTGCGGCGAGTGTATAATTTCTAGTAAATGTATCGACGACTATTAATGTTTGATTTTTATGTCGATAATGAAGCAGAATTCGTTAGCTGATTTCGAAATCTGACACCTCCTTCTTTCCTACACTGTTTTATTTTTAGTACTGAACAGTAAAATTATTTATTCCTGGATTTCTGAGGTACCGGAATGAAGGTTGTTTTTATCAAAAAATCCCGGGTTACTTTAAAGAGTCCAGTTTCAGAGAAAACTAGTGCCCGATGATTTAGTGATACATTTTTAACGCTTTAAAGTTCAAACAGAAGACAAATTTTATACCTCAATATTTTCTATTTGGTTTAGAAAAAAAATAGAAAAAAAAGATGAGTTGATGAAAAGATATTCTACAGAAAAACATTTCTAGAACTTTCCTGTTAAATGCATTTTATTTATTTTCAATTCCATTTTCTAAAACTCCAAGGTCCAATCACTTTTGTAAGACATTGAAAACACGGAATTAAGAAATTTAATGCATGTTGTGAAATAGCTAAACTCCAAGTACTTACGTCAAGTTGCAAAATTTAGGGTTTACAAATAAGCTGAAGAATTTATTGATTATTTTTGGAATTTTTGCCTTTGTCCAACCAAATTTCGTTCCAAGATGAGAAATAAATCGGAGCATTTTATTTTGGAGATATGAAATTATAACACTGAAATTTTGCGCTTTAGAACAAAATTATTCAAAATATAAAAAAAGTCAAGGAAATTTATGACGTGTTTGTGGTTTATTTAAATTTTAAACTCACATTATAAATTTAAATTTTGCATTTTATCTGCTGTGAGGCGAATTTAGAATTACTTGATTTTAGTCGATAGCAGAAATCTTTTAGCGCATCATTTGATAGCAGTAGTAGACATGTCTGCAATCCTATTTATAAATGAAAGTGAATTAAAATAATTCACAAAAATTTAATTCGTTTATTTACTTATTGTTGCAGGGTCATTCCATCCACCACTTTGCTCGAGCTTCGGAACGATATAAACGAGCAGTTAGGCGCAGAAAATGTCCCTGACACTTTTGTGTTCTTGCGTAGTGTCGGAAGAAATTTCACTCAGGTTTGTATGTTTTAATTCTCTTCCTTTTTGCGTATTGAATATAGATACAAGGAAAACTTTCTAGAGGTTTTATAATTTTTTTTTTGCTATCAAGAAAAGATTTTTAAAAAATCGTTTTTAAAATCGAAAAAGTAGTTGAAAAGGAAAGAATATGTATATATATATATATATATATATATATATATATATATATATATATATATGAAACGATAACCTTTCACTTTCATTAAATAAAACGCCTATTCGAAATTGTTTCATTTTGTCTCAATAAAGTATCGCCCCTTAATCTAAAGTTTGATCTAGAGATAAACTAATTAATCGATTATATTTTCCCCTAATCCACGTGTAGATAGAAGATATATAACACAGAATTTCCCAAGCGTCTGACGCAATATCACCTCATATGACGTGTGAGGTTAGATGTCTTGAACTGGCCAATTAGGAGTTTAATGCACCCGCACATCGGGCGAGAGATCAACGTCCTTTTAGGCTTTTGGTGTTCTGCCGTTGTCCTGTAAAGTTGTATTTTTTAGCGCGCTACATCCCTTGTCATTTTTATGTATGACTCCGGTCGTTTCCAGATAAGTTATTGTGAATTGAAGAATTTAAAAGATTGACTATGTGTAAACCAGTGTAAAGAACTTTAATTACCCAGTGATTATGCCATCAATAAATCATCTTTAAGGAAGAACGAGCCGTCTTTGCTTTGACCTGGACTCGCTTTGTATTGATTCTCCATTTCGCCTGCCCCCCCCGGTAACACGTCGACAAATGTCTGAGACTCCGCCACCGTTATCATGACATATATATATATATATATATATATATATATATATATATATATATATATATATATATATATATATGTGTGTGTGTGTGTGTGTGTGTGTGCTGTGCAAATTAATTGGGACAAACACAAAAGTTTTCGCATATGTTGTTTAATTAGTATAAGATCTCTTACATGCATGGTATAATAATCTAGTAGCAAATATGTCATCCTCTAGCTTTAATGATATCCTGTACACATCTTGGCATGGATTCCACTAATTTACAACATAAATTTTTGACGTCGTCATCAAGAAACCAAACTTTTATGACATTCTCAATAATTTTTCTCTTGGTTGAGCAGTCCATCTTCCTCACACATCTGTTCACTATGCTCCACAAATTTTCGATGGGATTTACATCTGGAGAATTACTAGGCAAATCCAGCACTGTTAATTTCTTCTCTTAAAAAAATTCTCTACTAGCTTAGAATTATGGCATGGAGCAGGATTTTGTTGAAGCACACCATCACCGCCAGCGAACGTTTGCATAAAAGGCACAATTTTGTCTTCTACAGTATTGACATGTATTTTTTGGAGTTGCTGCAGCAATATCCCTCACAGTAATACAGGTATGCTGACTAAGGGTAACAATTCTAGTCTTTTTCCTGGGAGTGAAATCCATTTTTTTTTCATACACGTGAGAACCAGACAACTCCCACAATCGACCACTTCTTCCAGCAGCTGAAACGCAACTGACGCGAAAATGCTCTACGTGTGATGATCCCGTGGTCAGACCAGTTTATACTAGTCAAGGCCAACCTCCCTTCGTAACAATATGGAATTGAAACCAGTTTCAGGCACGAATTCCCTGGAAAAGGACAAATTTTATGAAAAATGAAGCTTGTCCCAATTAATTTGCACATGTCCCAATTAATTTGCATATGTATGATTATGTATACCTATATATGTGTGTGTGAGTGAGACAGAGAGAAATAAAAATGATAATAGACTGATTCATCTTAGACTGAAGTAAATAAAGAGAAAGGTTATTAAATTTATTATTAAATATATTTAATAATTTATTATTAAATTTATTTAATAATATTTAATAACAGCTATTATATTTTAAATCATATGTACAAACCTCTACGACTGCGTCTGTCTGATAAAACGTCCCATGCTGCTTGTCTGTGCACGGTTGTGTTCCGATTCGTGGATTAATTGCGGTTAGCAAAAGAGTTCCCGCTCGTGTCATGGGAAGTTCTAAAAATAGTTCGTGAGACCGGGCAGATGCAGATGGGAACCAAAAAACGCTGAGTGTTCCGAAATCAAACTGGACAAGGATCCACTAGGAAACCAAAGCGAATAAAGAAGAAAATAAACTTTGAAGAGGGGCCTTATTATACAGAGCCAGAGCTGTGGCGCGCGTTCGCCACAGCTTCCCACGCCCAGACAAGCCACTCGAAGCGATACATGCAATCGTACGGAGTTTATTATACTGAGCCACAGCTGTGGCTACAGGTCGCGACTGTGGCCTGGGCGAGCCACTCCAGTCGCCTACTCTCGCTTCTTGTGGCTCGCCTTCGCGACTGTGGCTGTGGTAGAGGACCATTGTTTCCTATGGAGCCTATTATACAGAGCCTCTGCACTGCGCCACAGTTCTGTGGCGAGCGCGCGCCACAGCTGTGGCTCTGTATAATAAGGCCCTAAGCGGTGGTTAAAAGCACACACACGTTTAAAAATTACTTCTCTCTCCTCTTTTTGCGCGCGCGTGCACACACACACATATAAACATAAATATATATACACACAAAGAAACTATTCTAGCCGGCCACCCCTCAAAACGACCACTTTTTTTCGAAATCATTACTGACCGCCATAGACAAATTTCACTGTATTTGTGTATATATATATTATATATATTTGTGTGCATACATATATATCTTTATATCCTTTTTAGTTCTTTCTTTTATGTATATTAATTTATCCTGAAAAATCTCTCCATTCACGGCACTTCTCCTTTAAACTATAAAGAAAAAATAATCGCTTCATGTTTACTAAACATTTAACATCAATTCTAGTTCTCGAAGAATAAGAGGCGTTTAATCATAATAAATTTTGAAGCGTAAGGACCATTAAATATGAACCAGGGTACGCACAATGCTTAAGGATCATTGTTAGAACTTAATAATCTTTTAATCCCGGTAAATTCAAAAAATTGAAAACAAACTCTTTAGTCGTCCTGAACTTCTTAGTCCTCTCCCCATGATCCCCAAGTTAAGAAAAACCGGATGTTTTCCCCGGTCCATTTCTGGTTTCATTTCAAAAGCACCTGTTTCGGTGGCATGGTACTTCTCTTTTAAACCCTCTGATTCTCAGCCTTTTTACGTCTTCCTCCCGACTTTCGATGACCTTCTGCCCCCTCCCCCCCACGCCCCCATACCAGCTTGTAACCATACCAACAAAAATTCTGAAAGATCAAAATGTGGGTGACTTGAGAACGGGTGATTGAGAACATGCGATAGGTTCAATTTTTATGAACGGACTGCTGTAGTGGCCCAGGCAGCCAAACAAAGGCCCGGATTTTGGTAGTGCCGACTATGAAACAAGCATACGTTAACACTAAACAACACAAGGATTCTGTGACGTTTACATCGCTATCTACCTGTAATAATAAATTAATCAAAAAGTAACAAGAATACGATAGCTATTCTTTACCTAATCGCTAAATATAATTTTCGTTTTCACAATCCTTGTGAAAATAGTTCTGTACATATTTTTTGCTAACCACATGCGTGCCCCATGAATATCACTACTCCCTATATATATATATATATATATATATATATATATATATATATATGTGTGTGTGTGTGTGTACAGTGGAATCTCGATCTATCGTTTTTCAAGGGATCGACTGAACTGCACTATAAATGCGGGAAAACGATGATTCGGTGAACGATCGATCGAGATTTCACTATATATATATATATATATATATATATATATATATATATATATATATATATATATATATATATATATAGTGTAACAAGAAAGAAATCCCGTCCTTCTCTAAATTAACATTTACCGCGTATTCTAAATTCTCTTTTTAATAAAGCACGACCCCTCTTCCAAAATTGTAACATAAAAGTAAAGTAAGTTATAATTTATATTAGCCCTGCAGATCATTAAGCAGGCATGTGAACTATCTGAACTCAATAACATCCCCAGATATGAGTGTTAAAAGTTTATGAGATTCCAAATGTCAGTATAATGTCAAAATTCTTGAAGAGCCCTCGAATCACTCTGGATTTATGCATTCTGTAACGTCGAAACCGCACTTCACAAGAACTTTATGGCCACTTATCATGCGCCCAGGTCAATAGGTCGCAGATCTAACAAGCGCGGGATCTAGCAATAAAGTATCTCCGGGAGAACTGAAGTGGACACGGGAACTCCACGAATCTAAAGTCGCCCAATTAAAAATTAAGTAGTTTAGGCCCTCTGGCGTCAATATCGCAAAACACTCTCAAAAGACTTCTCTCTCTTCGCTCCTAACTCTTGTTGCTGTCGGACCTGCTGTCCACAGATTCCAGAAGTCTGGTGGGCACGACGGCTTTTCTCAGTTAACTCTGGCATGTAAACACTGCTGTTAACACGTCCCGTCCATGCCAGGACGGGTTATAAATTTCTGAAGCATCCGCAGTCGAAATGCTTCAGCAATTTTTAAAATTAGATCGAGAATTGCTCCTTACATACATCTGGATGCGCAGTTCTGATGCGCTGGAGCTCCCGCTATTCATTCGTTGGACACCACATTTTTATCATTTGCACGTCCTGTTGAAACATCTTTACATACGAAGTTTCATTACAATTCGACAACTCCTTCTTGGTGTGTGTGTGTGTGTGTGTGTTTGTTTTAGTTAGTTAGTTAATTAGTTAGTTAGTTAAATGACTTAAAATAATGTTTTGACATAAAAGCATGAGCCAGCGATTGATTGTTAACCCTTTGGTTTCGGCTGTCCTGATTTTGAGATGAGTAGAGGCACGATAGAGACAGGAGAAAAAGAATATATATATATATATTCTTTTAATACTGTGTCATCAGCTGTTGGTGGCGTGCTGAGAAAGCAAGTTTCTTGGGTTACCTAATTCAGTTGAAGTTTGAAAACTTGAAAATACTTTTGAAGGAGTAGTATTTCAAAGTCATTCTTTCTTAGATACTATCGGAATACCAACGTTTACCAATGATTTTTTCTTTTCGTTTTGGTGTTGTTTGATAAGGTCATATTTTCGTCATTTAAATTTTATTTCTTTGGATATATCTCTAATATTTGAGGCGTCATGCTATGTCGTTTGTCGTGCTTCCATCTCTCACTGATCGACAACCTAGTCGGAAACCAACTGAACACCACTTGAGTGAATACTGAAAATATTTTATTCGGACGAATAAAAAAACAAAACATAAGAACTTATTTACAATATTTAAATTAGCTAATATTTCCTGTGATAGAAAGCGCTAGGCACGACACCGTTATTATTATTATTATTAATAGTTTTTTGGGGTTAAACTTTTTAATAGATAAGGTACATATGATGAGTATAATTAACAGGTAAAGCTGATTATTTGGGATACTTTAAAATTAATATCATATGTCTGTTAGTGTAAATAGTGGAAGGGAAAAAAATTAGACCTTTAGGTAACTCTTTTAAATTATTAGTAAAGGTACTTAAAACTCTTTGAAGTACTTAATTTTTGAGGAAGGAAAAGAGAGGGAAACACGCAAGCAGTGCTTCTCGAAGACAGACTAAGAAGCGTCTAGGTTTGTTGTTCTTGAAAATCAGATGTGAATTTGTTCAGAATCTATCGTTTTTCAAGCGTCCATTACTGATAAAATTAGTTCCTCCAAAGAGACTTTCCAATTTGATTATGTACATCTTCTTTGCAGTGTTTATTTAGACAGAAATCTCCGTCCCCGTGTTCTATTAAGTTAATTAAAAATGCTAGCTGTTCTATTTATGTCATGCGAAAAATCTAGCATTGATAAATTGAGAAACGATAATAGCTAGATGAAAGATATCTTATAAAGAACATAAGAATATAAGAACAGTTGACATTAAGTTGAAATCAAATATTCTCTTTTTCATTTTATGAACGTATCGTTTGAAATAACAAAAGCAGTACCGCATCTTTCCCTGTACACTCACGCAATATGATACTTTGATGCCAGTATGTCAGTATACGAGCGCTATTTCGCGATTCTAGAATTCTTCAGCCATTTTAAGAAATATCGAAATACAGGACGGAGCACGTGCTGCATCCCTCAATTCTTTTCACTTTTGTGAACGACATAATTACAACAGTTGCGTACAAAGCTCGTTGCCAATGGGTGAAAATGAAACGTTGATTGAAAAAGCTTTTCCAATTTTTCGTTTGGCGGTCGTTTATTGATTAGCAGTTTTTATTATAAACTGTTTGTGTACCTGAGACGAAGGATTATACGAAAGAAGATGTTTCAAAGGTGAAGTTGTGCCTCTGCTTTTCGAGACGAATTTTGAAAAAACGGGTCAATACAGAGCGTCCTGAACGGTAAAATTTATGAATAGATTTTGTAGAGTTGTAGAGAGTTACAGACTTTTTTTCATAGTAGTTCAAAATTATACTAGTTAAAAGCTTAAATGATTTAGCTAGCAAAGAAAAAGATTTTTGAAGTTTTTAAGTGTGATTTTTGAAGTTTTTAAGTTTAAAGTGTGAAACTTGCTTTCGTTAACGCTATAATGATTTCGTATCGAACAGTGTTTCTCAAACCGTAAAACGCAAGAAAGTAACAGCAAAAGTTGACCGTAGCGCTCCGAACCAACCAACCATTTCATTATGATTGGAGAGTTTCTTAATTTTAAAAGTATCCATTTACAACTTGCTACTTAGAGCATGACTGGATTAAAAATCTCCAGAACTGGGACTGAAAACTGAATAAGACACGTTTGTGCTCGAGTGTTTTTTTTTTTTTTTGTTCGTTATTCTTGAAATAATTTCTGAAGATAATTACTCTCTTTCGATTGAGCTTTTTCAAATAAAATTACCTTTGTTTTATTATTTTAACTGGCAATAACGAATCTCAATAGATGATATTAAAGCAAAAAGAAACGAGATTATTTAAATACTTCTAACATATGTAAAATATTTTTATACAGATATGTATCAGTTTAATGTTTCAAAAAATTAAAAATAATTTGCCTTGTAATTATGCATTTAACCCGTGATTTGGAAAATTTTTATCTCTGGGGTTCGTTAAACGTTAAATTGATGGCCAAATAAGAGCAAATTATGTTTTAAGAATCACTGGTACTGTAGATACTTGTGTTAAAAACTAACGATTTGTTACGGTGAAAAAAAATTTTTAGATGTGTGTATATACATATATATATATATATATGTGTGTGTGTGTAAGTAATCTCTCTTTTTCTAAGTTAATTTGAAAACAGTTTAAATATTTGAATACCGCAAGAAAATAAACCTTCAATGGTTAAATCTCAACATATGACACTTGTTCTGCATTGAATAATGTTATGCATTGTTGTAGGGGAATATATATATATACATATATATATATATATATATATATATATATATATATATATATATATATATATATATATATATATATATATATATATATCAAGATTAAATCTACATATATTAGACTTATTTTATGTCAAAACGCTTAAACGCATATTTGATACAAAAAAGAGAAGAGTAGTGATTTATCCAACAGTTAAAAAATTACCTATATGTTACAGTATTATATTGTTTCGTGACCCTTATAAAAATTATTTAATTTAACTGTGGCAAGAAATTTGCACCATAGTTGTTTAAACTTTAAAAGAGACTTGTTTTATGCATATGCAGTAAATATAAATAATAAAAAGAAGTAATTTATTTTACCATGAAAAATAAATGCTTTCTACAATTATATGTTTCGAATCATTTGCTCATACATGTAGAAATTAAACTTCTAACACTTAAAGCGAAAAGGAAATTATTTATATATATATATATATATATATATACACACAAACATCTCTAAGGTGGCCAGTCATGGTTCCGAATAAAAGTGGTCGTTTTGAGGGGTGGCCGTCGAATAAGGGTAGATTTCTGCATGGCGAGCAGTAATGGTTAGAAAAAAAATGGCCGTTTTGAGGGATGGTCGGCTAGAGAAGTTTCACTGTATACATTACCAATACATTTGAAGGTTAAAAGTAATTGTATTTGAAGGCAGTGTGGAACTTAATTGGAAGTAGCAGGAATTATATAATCAGTATTCAAAATTGGACGCATTGTATTTAATTATTTTTTTTCCTTTTTCAATTTTAGGTGAAACCAAAGCAAGAACTTGACCTCAAAGTGAAAAGCTTTATACCTCCATGTGTAAGTAGCTTTCTAAAACTACACAGCTTACTGACAAGTTTTAGATTATAAAGGAAATAACATAATTGCTTTCCCAAAATCCAACTTAATCAATCTTTGTCCGTCTAATACCCCATTCTCAGGTTTTCTTATCGTCATTCTATCAACACTATTTTCTTTTTCCTCTTTCATTAAGATGAGCTACGTTTATTTTACTTCTTTCTGTCTCGTTTAAGATGGATGATTTTAAATAAAGTTTCATTGAGACTAAAGTTTTCACATTTAGTTCTCTATTTAAAAGACGAAAAATCCCGATCAGACTTCAAGCTAGTATTTTGTGGTCCATTATTCAGTATGTGCATGTGTAGAATTTTACTTAGCATCGGGACTAAAAACAGATAACACGAAGTTAATATGGTCATAGGCTTTACTAAAAGGATGTTTTTTAAGAAATAACAAAACAATCCTGAAAGTAATATAATCACTTAAATATTAGGCCTAATCTAAGGTGACCAGATTTTAACATTGGTAAAGCGGGACACCATTGACCGGGGGGGGGGGGAGGGGAGAACTCTTGATTAAAAATTTGGTCTATATGGAGCAACAAAAATTTTCATAGAGCGCAAAAATAGTATTGTAATATATATATATATATATATATATATATATATATATATATTTTAAATTTCAACATAAGTACTAATTTACAAATATAATAAATAAAAAAAATAGGTATAGTATTATTTTATTCTTTGGCATATTTCTCATTTGCGTGATTTTTTTTTTTTTTTTTTAATTATTTATTTATTTTTTTTTTTGTAGATTGCTATCGTTGTTTAAAAGGTCATGAAAATTTTCGCAAGAATTTGTTAAATTATATTTCACACATATAAAATGACTTTCAAAGTCTCAACACTTAATTGTGATTTTTCGGATGTCCATACTTTATTTACCGTAGAAAAAACGCGTTCAGCCGCAGCATTGGTTCCTGGTAAGGACAGCGCGTATTCCACAATTTTTAGTGCATTATTGTATGGAACATGGTTTGTTTCAAAGTGATGAAATATTTCTAATAATTTGTTCTCTATTGTGATTTTTGCTGATGTCCAAGATTTAATCTTTTCCGTATCAATATATTTTTTTAATAAAAACCTCATTAAAAAGATCATTTTCGGAAATATTACTATATGGGAAATTTTGAGTAATATGATCGAATGATTTTTGCACATCATTCCAATTAAGTTCTTGTTTTAATGTAACCCAATGAAAATGTTCAATATCATTGTAATGTACCGTCCACTCTTTTAAATAATTTATGCAGTTACTATAGCACTGTTTGGCGTGATTCATGATATCTGCACGATTTATTGCACCTTGTTCTTCTATCTGGCTTATACTATTACGGATAGTTAACGGAAGAAAATTATTTTCTAATCGCTCTTGACACTGAAATTTTAAATTATTAACTTCATTTGCTACTTCGATTACCGAAATTTTGTCACCTTCAATAAGTTTTATAGCATTTTGAAAAAGAGCTGCATGATTGTGTACAAACTCTAGCCAAATTTTTGAAGATTCTTTTTCAAAAACTCTTCTAAAATTCTAGGACATTTATCCTGTGATAGAAAGTAGGATTTCAAAGGATCGTATATTCTCAAAATTCTTTCGACAGCTAACAAAAGAGCTAACCAGCGCGTTTTACTGTATCCAAGTATTTTCTTATATTTGACTTCCGCAGTTTCGCAAAATTCTCTAAGCATTTCAAGGCGCACAGTGTATATATAGAAATAAGAATATATTTTAATAACAATATTTTCCACATCTATGGACAACAAGTCAGCAGCTGTTTGAATGGCGTTATGTATTATGTGCGCTGCACAACCAACATCAATAATGTTTTGATTAAGGTTTTTGCTTAATTTATTAAAAAATACTATTTGTACCTCTTCTCGCTTTTTCTCCAAAATTTGCGTCCTTGTTGTCTGCACAATATGCAATCATTTTATGTTTCAAATTGTTTTTTTCCAAAATATTAATAATGGAACTGAAAATTATTTCAGAAGTTTCGCCGGGCAAAGAAACGAAATCTAAAATTCTAATTTTTATTCCAGTTTCCGAATCAAAAAATCTAATAATGGTTGGAAATAACTTTATATTCTTATGATTAGATGCGTCAGAATATATAGTTATAAAATTAATTTTTTCTAGATTTTTGTTTAATTCTGAAAATGCATATGGAGAAAGCACATTACACACAATTGCCTCGAATTTTGTTCTAGAACAGGCAAATTTTTTGTTGAATAACTTTTTGACAACTTGTGATGTACAGTCCATAGATCTGAAGGAATAATTGTGATTAATAGCATGAAAAGACATAAGTCCTTCTGCTAATGCTAATTTCTTTTCTTCGTCTCCATAAGTTGTTTTCCGAAAAAATTCCTGTATTTTGGAGGAAGATGAAGCAGTATTTAAATATCTTTTATGTTTCTGTGTCTCCAAGTGCTTTGAAATATTCTTCCCGCCGTGCGAAATAGAAAATTCCCCATTATATTTCTCACATTTTACCATGTAATCTCTTTTGGTTTTTTAATAAAAGGAAATTCACTTCTTAGATCATCGTTGAATTTGAATCCTCTTTTCTTACTCATTATGAAATCTAAAAAAAATAATTTAAAATTATATTATAAATTATTATATACATATTGTTTAAAAACACAGTAAGTAGGTACATAATTACATGAACATATTTTATTGTTAGTTTATAAATTAATTTGATTGTTATAAAGTAACTATATTTTAAAAATTATTTTAACTTTAATCCTATATTTTTTTCTAAATAATAACAATACTAACTTGTATTATTTTTCCTCTGAATTTGCCGTAACGTAAGTCGTGTCACTTTCAAGGCCGGCGCTAGACTTTTTGCCGCCACTATAAAATATAAATAATACGAGTACTGTGTGCTAAATTCAAGAAAATTTATGTATTTATGAAATAAATAAATAAATAACTTACCTAAATTATCTGAACAGCTGATTTGTAATGATATCACTTGTTTAACTAGCTTACTAGCACGCAGTACTATGTGTGTCGTCTGAGAGACAGTTGTGAAATGTTTTTGTCGTTGCCAATGCCAAAAAATGCCATTGTTCATTAAGTCCAAACAATGGTGGTTGAATTCTAACAACTGATCAACAATGCGAACTTTGATAATCAGTTCTCAACAATTATTTGTTATTATTAAAGTTTAATATTTTAAAATTAACAAAAATAATATAAAACTCATATCCTGGCTAAATAGCCACATGGCCGCCGAAAACCGTATATTCCCTTTCCGTTCTCCCGCCGTTCCCTAGCTTGTCGTGCATTCTTTCCAAAAATCGGGACTTTTTTAAAACGCCGCGGGACGCGAGACAAATTGTTAAAAATCGGGACTGTCCCGCCAAAAGCGGGACGTCTGGTCACCTTAGCCTAATCACTTAAATATTTGGCCAATGCAAAATTGATACAATACTCACAGTATCAGCAATGACATTCGGTTCTTGTTCTCACTGCATGTGTCAGCGTCGGCGTTACTCTCATCGAAATATTTAAAACCAATCTTAGATCTTTATAATTTCCCGACTAATCGTTTGGAGGTCTGTGACTGGTTAAAAAATTTCCGATGCGAATAACGCTGACGCTGACAGACGCAATGTGAACAAAGTCTAACTGCTTGCGATTAGGCAGAGCACCGTAATATGTTAGTTATTGCATTTGTAAAGAGATATTTTATTTATTAATTCATTACAGTGGCCTAGTTTGGCCACGCACCACTTTAAAGCTGGCTCTGAGAAACCCAGCTGTGCCCTTTTCCTTAAGGCTGCTATGTACTAACCCTATTGGATTCGCTCACCTCAAAGTTAACATATGGAGAAAATGTGTCCAAGGGTTGCCGACCTGAATTGGAAGATTTTTTTTAAGAATCGTACTCCGTCACAGAGAAAGAAATTATACACCTTGGAGTATTTTTCGTTTTTTTTAATGGCAATAATATTTTAAATTTTAAATTATTGGGGGAAAAAATTTTGGCAGAGTGTGTTTTAACCCTTCAGCGGGCGCGCCAAGTTTTAGAACACCAGCAGGCGCGCGTTGTATAAAGTGCAACGTCTCATTGATTCTTGATTATTCCTTTTCTAATAAACTTTCTTTTTTTCAAATTGAAAATAATAATTCTGCGTTTTATGACAAGATATAAAATGTTGATAATACTAAGATATATTTATAATTAAAGACCAAAGAATGCAGATACATCGCCTTATTACAAAACTGTGGGGATTTGTCCTTAGATTTAATGCATCTAAGGACAACTTGTGAATCGATTCCTGTTATGTCCAAAAACCTAAAAAAACAATGATATTGTCTATCTTCGTAATAGCTGCACATATGATCTACGACATCAACTCATGATTTTGTCGTGTTACAATCCAGTATAATCGCTGGTTTACCACGTTTCAATCACGACTAACAATGAATGGAAAGGAATACAAGGGTCAGAAAATCAGACCTACATTAGAAAGGGTATAGCTATAAATAGAAACTGCTTAGAACATTCAAACCTTACTTGTAAAAACAAACCATTCAAAATTACGAAAATGTTGCACTTTGTACACGGGCGCGCCCTCTGAAGGGTTAAACGCTCCTCAATTCCTTTGGTGGACGAAATTTATAAAAGGAATCTTGTTGCAGGGCTATTTAAAAATACTTTTTTTATTATTGGATTATCAGCATTTATGTAGCTGTCAATAGTAGACACATTTTCTCCATAGGTTAACTTAGAGGTGAGCGAATTCAATAGGGTCAGAACACAGCAACCTTAAGGTGGTATAAGTAGGTACATATACGGCTAATCCAAGGTTGGTTAAAATATTTGAGGTAAGAGAACAGAAAATGCAAAAAAAGAAGCACGTGAAATGCATCAAGTACAATGTGTTATGACAACCATTGCTTTTTGCACTCTTTACTCATTTGTTTTTTCTCCCAATATCAGGCTGAAGAACCTGAAGTGTATGTGAAGGAGGGTAGCTATACACTTCTGCGAAGTGCATCCCTCGGGCCCGAAGTTGCTTTATCGAGGGAACCCTCGTCCCGTGTTCAAAGTAAGCATTTTAAAAATAATTGGTAAAATTTTCAAGTGATAAAGGTTTAGAGAAGTGAAAAAGAAACCAATGGAGGGGATTCTACGCTGCGCTTTTTAGTGTTTAGAATAGAACAATACGGCTTTGGGATAATAATTCAAAGTCTATCGTCACTGAGGTATGAAATGTTTTATGCATTCATTAACTCCTTATTTTATGCATGCTCCTCTGTGGCATCTAATTTTTTTTCCGCTTGCATGTTTGTTGGGAGAATTTTTACAATAGGCTCATGATTTTACAAACTCACGCGGACGGACACACACACACACACACACACACACAAAAAAAAAAAACAAAAAAAAAAGTTTGTAAAAGAGAAAGGTCGTAAAGGGGAATAGCATTAGAAAAATAAATAAATAAATGTAGTTTGCCTTGACTTTCTTTTTACAATTTAAAAAAGGCGCCAATTTACGGTTTACGGTGTCGTTAATGGGGTATTACATAGTGTATCTAATGGGTATATTCTTGCCTCGTATTTTCTGTCGTTAAGGAAGAAGCACTGTCTCCAGTTCTAGAAACTTCGCCTGACTAAAATGCCTTTGGAGAAAACGTGCGATTCTACCGCCTGTATCAAAAACAGAAGCAATGTTTTTTCTCGTGTTTCTTACAGAGAACTCTTATTTTCACCAACGCTTTTCTTCAGTAGCTGTCTTAAGGACATGTGTGCATTGACTTTATAAATCGATTCCTTACGGTCTACAGAAAAATAACTGTCTATAAATTAACTTCTTTCTTTTCACTCGACATTGTTTGGAAGGCAAAGTCTCTCATACAATAATAATAATAATAATAATAATAATAAACCAATATGCAAAGGAATCGATCCCAGGTTACTTTCGCCTAACCGGTTATTGATGAAGAACGAATTCAAATTATCATCCTCTTCACGAACCAAATCCCTTACTTGTGATCTTGCTTGCTATAAAGACGACTCTTTTCTAAAACAAATGTACCTCCATTATCTGTACCCTAAGGAAATAGTTCGTTAAAGAAAAGAGTGCATAGTTAAAAAAAATGCAAAATCGTAAATCAGTGTTGAAATTAACATCAGTTTTATGGGGGTACCGTTCTGGTCTACCAAATTAGTCCGCAAAAAGAGTATTTTCCTACATTGGGGGTTCTAATAAATGCGAGTCTGTTGTATTTTGCTCCTTTCTCTTATCTTACTCTTCTTCTTCTTCTTTCCTTTTTTCAGATTCTTCCTTTTCTGTCGACTCTTCAGCCGACTTCCCAACCTCTTCGGAATCGGCGAGGCCTAGCTTGACTGAAAGCAATCTAACAGACACTCCCGCTGAGGAGGAGGATATCAAGAGGACCCAGAGCCTCGACAGGCGAGGACCGAGAACATCTGCCATGGCTTCCAGGAGAGCCCCCATCCTTCACCAGCGGCAGCAACAAGTCGCAGCCCAAAGGAGGTCTTACATGTCTAGGAACACGAGGCCACCGACTCCCCGGGTGAAGGAGACACCACTGAACGAAATACTACACCCGAGGTAACATCGAAAGTTCCTAAAAGCTCCAGCTTTCTGAAATTGCGTGTTATTTGCGCAGTCCCAAGCAGTGTGTAAGGTTTTAAAAAATATGCAGAATAAAGAAGCGTTGCTTGTATTTTTCACTGCTTTCCCTGGGTACTCTAGATTTAAGATATTAGTCTGAATCGTCGTTCACAAATTGTAATCAACATAAAGGTTAAATTTGTGATAACTGTTCATTTAAAATCTCCACCAATATGAGGTATAATTATTCTACTATCATTTAATGCTCATTGTTTTGAATATCTGTAGCTGCATTAGTATTTTCCCCAGGATTTGGAGCTCGAGGCCGTTCCCACTCTCAATCAGGAAAATTAATTTTTAAGGTTAACCTTAAACATGTAACAGTAAGCTAATTATACGAAACAAGTTCAAAATGGCAGGAAGGAAAATCAAAATGTCTGGTAGAAACACTTAAAGGCAACAAAACGAAGTAATTTCAGTCACCTGTCTACTAGGATCAGTCACATGAGGATATCAAATGTAGAAGTATCACTGGAGTACTTATTGTAGGTTTTTCTACTTATCCGAAATTAATAACTATTTTTTTAATGTTATTCATTTAATTTCCCAAAACTTCTTTTCTGTAGGTCAAAATCTATTGCATCGGTGAAAACAGAGGAGGCTATCCGAGAATCTCCAACAGAACAGCAGGAAGAAACCGAAACACCCAATCAATTAGCCGTGGAGGACGAAGAGACCAGGATTGTCATCAACAGCCCTCCACCTAGACCTTCCACGGCGTCGAACACAGAGAAAGAAGTACAAATTCCAGTCCCAACGCCGGCACCCACGCCGGTGAATAAAGGTAAGGAGGAACCCGAAGTTTCTAACAATTCATTAGAAAACGAAATTCCACCAGAAAGGGACCTGTCGCAGGACGATTCCAACGTTGTCGAATCCGCAGATGAATCAGATCTTCCGAATCGAAACGAACAGAGCGATGACGCCGAGGAAATTGACAACAACACTACTACCAATTCGGACACAGACGAGAGTGACAACAGGATAGAAGACCCAAATGCTGACGACGAAAACCAGACAGAACCGTCAGAGATTCTACCCCAAGAACTGGTCCTGGAACAATCCCAACTCTCATTCGATAATATCCATTCCAAGATGGGTGACGAAGATGTGATTGTGGATCCCATTAAGCTACTTGAAGGAGAAGGGGAATCTCTGAAAAACGCAGAGGAAAACGGCAGAGATCATTACGACGAGGGCTTCCACAGCGGGGAACTGGTGAATTCTGAGGAAGACAGTAACAGCATAGAAACTTTGGGAAGCTCTGGGGCGAAAGACGAAGAATTCGTGAAGCCGACGACACGAGCAGCAACTCCGATGCCAAGAAGCAACAGTTTCTACAAACCAGGGAAAATGGACCCAGAAAGTAAGCTCCAGCCAGACGCATGACTACGTCCTTTGAAACATTAAAGACTGAAACATATTTTGCTTTGGAACTGCATAGAATATAATATTTAGTGTTTAGAATAGAAAGCATGTGAATTTCCCTTTTTTAGTCAAGCAGAATAGCGTTCGTAAAGCCTGGAAGTTCATTGCATGTTGTAATTACCAGGACTTTTGTACAAAACCGCATGTTGAAACAGTTGTAGATGGCGTGTGGTTGAACTGCTATATTAGTTACAAGCCTGCCATCGATAAACAGCTATTAGTTTTTCTTACAGTAGATTAGCTATAGTTTGCTTTGGGTGACAACCATTAGTCAGCAGCAAAACGTTAATTATTAATTTGCTTTTTTTTTGTAGTGGGCTGTTTGCTTTAGAAAAATAATCATTGTTCTCTTTCAGCATTAAAGCAACTAAAAGACGTGTTTAATTTGTTTTAGAAAAATTGACCTTCATTATTGAAAAATGATTATCAGTATCCTTCAGAACATAATCATGAGTTTTCTTTAAAATGATGGATATTAATCTACTCTAGATCATTTTCTGTAGAGTAACAACTAATTTGGTAAAGAGCTACTTCTTTACTTATAAAAAAAAGAGGACGTTTGTTTATTTTAGATGATATAGATGGAAATCAGTTTGATTTGAAAAATGATCTTATCTAAGAAATATAGATTGGGAAATCCTAGTTAGCATTTAAAATGGGCTCCTGATTTCTTTCTTAATAATAGTTTCTTCAGAGTTATAGATTTTTTTACCTAATTAGACCCTATTTCTTCCGATGGAAATTTTTTTGAAATGCAATACGAGAAAGTAAAGTGTAATTTAACGGAAATTTCTTGATCACTATTGATATTAATTGAAATAGAATGTAAAAAATAAATTTATAAATTCCTCCATAACTGTAGGAGAGTAGATCAACGGGTAGATCATGTTTTCAGTTATATGCAAGTATTTGTGGTTAAGTAATGTAACTTCAGCTAATTTTAATCATTTGTTCTCTTTGCAGCGCTGAGCTAAATTTATATGCGTAATGCTTTTATCACATTTTTTACATCCTAATTTTCTTTTACGATTTTGAAAATATTGGATAAAACAAGATTTATATTACATCAGCTTACTCACATAAGCAGAAACAAGTATGGAAGCCATGTTAAAAAGTCAAATATATCCATTTATATTCATTGTTCCTTTAAACTATTATAAACTAATGAAAATTATTACACTAAGGGGATATCTTTAAATTTCGCGATTAGATTTATGTTCCGAAGTCGTACCTAGAAATAATAATTTTTTTTTAAAGTTTATTAATTTCGACGATGGATATTGGTCAAACTTTAATGAATTTTTGCGTCCATCTGCGAACAGTTTGAAGCAATTTTTGCAGTGCAAAACAGAAAGTTGGAACATCTACAACACATTTCGATATTGGAACAAGTTATTAAGCCATCATTTCCCACTGAAAATAAATTAATTAACATTTCTGTTTTTAATTTCAAAGATTTCATTTAAAGGAATGTGAATTAGAGTTTTCATTTAAAGTTAATAATTCTTTTCATTAGTACTTAAAATGATTCAATTCCTCAAAGACAATATTCCTGAATTTTTTTGTGATATTTTGTACATTTCCTTACCCCTTATACTATTTTATAAACATAGAAGCTAAAATGATATCTGTTTTGTAAGATTTACCCACGTCGCCTTTACTTGAGCAATAGATGAGGCGCGTTCTCACGAATCAAGTTTAATTGAACGATTATAGTTCATCAACAACAGTTGAATGAAAGCTATAGTGAAAACCTTTGTTTCAATAGATTTGATCAACATTTTAGTGGATCAAGGAACGTTACTTTATCGTTCAAGTGATGAGTCAGCCGCGAATTGCTCTCAAGTTGAAAGTTGCCTTGAAACGCGTGAACTTCAGTTGACTGTCAAGTTCACTTGCAACTAGCCACGCCCCTTGCATATATTTTGTTATTTATATAAAGTGCCATTTTTTAAAATGATAAATAACAGTTTATAAAATGAGCCTCATGTGGTCTGAAAATTTTATGATCAAATTTTTAGAACCATATCATAAACATGATTGTCTTTGGAAAAATTCAAATGGATGAATATAGAAATAAAGATGCAAAAGAAAATGCCTCGGGTTCTATTGTCAAAGAAAAGGAAATTGCTGGTCTAACTATTGCTGATTTGAAGAACCAAAATTAAGACAATTATTAAGATGTATTTTTTTTTTTTTGGCTAATGTCCCTGGGGGCTGACGACATTACACCCCAGTTCGGTGTAAGGAAATAGAAACACACAAATCAGAAAGAATTTTATTAACAAACGATGACGCCGGCGATGGACGATGGGTTCCAGCTCTCCTTTTGCATGCGGAAGACTGACCGGTTCCCAAGAGTACAACCAAGTCTTATGCGGGAATCGAACCCGCGCCTCCGGCGTGACAGGCTGATGCCTTAACCCCTTAGCCACTGAGCAACATTAAGATGTATAAAAAAGAACATTCATTAGTTTGCAAATCAAAAAATTTGAATCGGAACAGAGACTGAACCTGTTGATCATTTAAAACTGAAACTGTAGATCAGTTTCTATTGATGTGCTAATAAAAACTGATTCAAGTCATATTCAACTTTTGTCAGTGGTGCACCCAGGGGGGGGGGCAAGGGGCCCTGACCCCCCCCAAAAGGAATAGAAATTACATTATGAATATTGATTTTTCATTATAAATATTTTTATCTGTTCATATGCCCCCCCCCCCCTGCATTATAAATATTTTTATCCGTTCATCTCGCTCCCCCAAGAAAAAAATCCTGGGTGCGCCACTGACTTTTGTTGATCAACTATAATCGTTCAATCAAAATTCGTGAGAACGCGCTTTTAGATTCAACTAGAATGCAGTTAATAGTTTTGGCTAAGAACGTGAGTGATTTAACCAATGCGGTATATATATACACTCATGGACAAAAAAATTAGCGCACCAAGAAATAATTGCGGGATCGTAACGAAACTTGAAATGAAGGTACATGTCGGGGAGATATGCAAATGATTAGAAATGCAGCGTGATTGCGAATTACGTATAGCCGGTAGAGGTCGTTGAACATCGTACTCTGTGGAGTATTGGACCCCCTCTAGCGCGAATGCACGAGGCGATACGATCGGGCATTGAGTCATACAAGTTCTGTATGATGTCTTGAGACATTTCGTTCCATATTTGCTGTAACCTTGCCTCTAGTTCGTTCAAACTCGTGGGATGCCCAACTCGTCGTCCCAAATGATCCCAGATATGCTCGATTGGAGACAAATCTGGGGATCGGACAGGCGAAGGAAGGGTAGTAACAGTGCGGAGACAGTCTTGTGACACCCTTGCCGTATGAGGCCGAGCATTGTCTTGTTGAAAAATGGCTCCTGGGAGCCGTTGCATGAGTGGCAACACATGTGGTTGCAGGATTTCATGAACATACCGCTGGGCTGTCATGGTGCCACGGAACAACACTAGGGGTGACCGTGTATTGTAGGCAATGTTACCCCATACCATCACACCAGCTGTGGGAGCGATGTGTCGCTGTACAGCAAAGGCAGGATTGAAGCGTTCACCACGGGCTCTCCACACACAAACACGATTGTCATCACTGCCGAGATTGAATCTGGATTCGTCGCTAAAGACGACCTGGTTCCATTCCGCTGCAGTCCAGTTTCCTCGTGCGCGGCAAAACTCCAAACGGAGGCGTCGATGGGTGGGCGTCAAGGGCAGAACACGTAATGGGCGCCGCGATACTAACTGTCCTTCAGCCAGGCGCCTTCGTATGGTTCGAGAAGACACAAAGGCCCCTAGTGAAGGTGCTACCTGTGCCTGGATGGCGGCCGATGAAGCAGTTGGCTGTACGCGTGCATTTCTTACGATGTGGCGGTCTTCTCGACGACTGGTCTGTCGAGGGCGTCCTGAGCCTGGTCTTCGTGTACATGACATCTCTCGGGTCCACTGGTCCCAACACCTCCTCACAACACAATCAGAGCGGCCTAATTGACGAGCTACTCGCCTAGCTGACCACCCAGCTTCCATCATCCCGACGATTCTCCCCCCTCAAACTGCGACAACTGCTTATATTGTCTTCGAACACGGCGTAATGGCATGTCTATCTCAGCTCTTCCTTTGTAAATGATTCAGCACACTCAAACAAGCTTTGGTTACCTGTTTTATACTCCACAGAGTACGATGTTCAACGCCCTCTACCGGCTATACGTAATGCGCAATCACGCTGCATTTCTAATCATTTGCATATCTCCCCGACATGTACCTTCTGTCAGACTCTCGTCTCCCATTCCTAAGTGGAATTGATGAACGTGTGTAATAGCGTCTTCAATAAGCCCCAAAAGAAACGCAAACAGGTGTCGAGAGCCATACACCTTTGGAAACCCTCGACAACAGGAGGTAGTTAGCTCATCTAGAATGAGTAAAGAAACACAGCGGCGCACTTCATCTAAGGTGGGAACCGTGGACAATGAAATCCACGACAGGTGGTCTGCGTAACGCGGTTGAAAAAGGCCGATTGTCGTTCGAGAAAGAGAGGAGAAGGAGGCATAAAAGACAGACGCGAGTAACGAACGAGGAGAATAGATTTGGACTGTTGAAAGGGTCAACACGCTTACGGAGGGACGGGGAGCTCGTCGGACATTGAATAAGGAGCCCTACTCCGATGGTGGATTTGACGTTCGTAAAAAACGAACCGTTGTAAATGACTTATCTAATCGAGATTTTAATATGTTAATAAACCTCATGTAAATAAGAGTTGATTCTACAATTATAATTCCTTCTACATGATAATGATTTGTCGGATCACGACTATAAAGGTTAACACCTTCATTGCAAGTTTCGTTATGATCCCGCAATTATTTCTTGGTGCGCTAAATCTTTTGTCCATGAGTGTACTTCCCTAATTCCTCATGAAAAACCTTTTTTTTCCATTTCGCATTTATTTTTTCCCAGGAACGGCTATTAAACATAATATATGAGGTACTTTATTTCCCAATAAAAAACCGTAATTTAAAATTTAAACGAGGAGCAGAAATTCTTTCTTAAATGCCATAATATAAAGGTTATTCAGGAGTTCACTATATTCAGGGTTGCCAAATAAAAACCCAAAAATGCGAAAAGGCTTTTCATGAGGAATTAGGGAAGTATATATATACCACATTGGTTAAATCACTCACGTTCTTAGCCAAAACTATAACTGCATTCTAGTTGAATCTAAAAGCGCGTTCTCATGAATTTTGATTGAACGATTATAGTTGATCAACAAAAGTCAGTGGCGCACCCAGGATTTTTTTCTTGGGGGGGGGCGATATGAACGGATAAAAATATTTATAATGCAGGGGGGGGGCGAGATGAACAGATAAAAATATTTATAATGAAAAATCAATATCCATAATGTAATTTCTATTCCCTTTGGGGGGTTCGGTCAGGGCCCCTTGCCCGCCCCTGGGTGCGCCACTGACAAAAGTTGAATATGACTTGAATCAGTTTTTATTCGCACATCAATAGAAACTGATCTACAGTTTCAGTTTTAAGAGTAGCCGAAAACTAGAGAGCAATATTACCACGTTCTGAAACAGAAGAAACGATTTGCAAGATATCAGACGATTATGTGCAAGTTTCGTTTTCACCGGAATTCGTTCGGAGATGAATCATCCGGATGAACCTCTAACAGTCGTATGTTTTTATTCCGGTTGTCTGATAGGAATAAGATGTCAAACTTAAAAGTCAAAAGAATATTGCGTTTTCTACGTTATTCCTTTCAAGTTGGTCATTTTCTATTACAGAACAGATGAGACCATCAAGAAAAAAATAATTAAAAGACACTGTAATTTAAAGATGATATATTATACCCTTCAGAAGCTATCAGATGTAATTTTTAAAGAATTTGAAGAAAAATTAAAACCTTTTAACTAAACTGCGTGTGTTGCAAGAACACTACCTCTGCCTTCAACCTTTTGAGACTAAAGCCAGATCATTACATCACTTTAAAAAACTATTTCCCAATCTCAACAGCTTATTTCAACCATCTCGACAACACACAAGCCACGCAATACCTTTATTGCTGTTTCAAATCCATTTTACAACATCGATGTTCAAAGTGCCGACTTTTCGAGTTCGATTGTCTTTCTTTCTAAACTACAGTACATACATAGAAGCACGTTGCATACATACAAGCAACATTATTGCATACATATATAATTCAAAGTAACCGAACTATTTATGTTTAAGGAACGCTACTTTAAGGAATTAATTGAATTTTAGGTTGTCGAGAGATGTACAATTTCAAGTTTCCCACTTCAATTAGCTTTGAGAAATCAATAGAATAAATTTTCTAATCCCAACAAGAAGTATTGCGCAGCTAAAATCATCAAAATTGCAAGAGAAATAAATATTGCAAGAAAATTTCTCTTTTCATAATCTGAATAAATTGAGAAATAGCTATTTTCGTTTGAAGCAGGATTATATAAATATTTTTATGTCGCTTTCTATTTTGCGAACTGTTATTTTCCTTTCGTGCATGGCAATAAACTTTTTAACATCCGTTTCCTGCGGGTCTCTTTTTCTTTTCTTTTTTTAATTTATTGAAAACTATCGAATTACTTTTCTCCGCAATAACAACCGTAACATTTTGGAGTATACTTTTACATTGTAGTGTCTTGTAAGGGTCCTACATATCCGAACTGATTCATTAGGTATTTTGAGCTCATTGGCAGCAAATGAAGTCGCCATTTTGATCTGATGCTTACAAACGCGTTCTTTTCTCCTTTAAGTGTTTTCGTATACAACCTGTTTTTGTAAAAACTAGCATATTTTATTGAGTTTTTAAAGCTCATCACAGTTGGTTTTGGTTTGGAGAGCTACGGTCAAATTTTGCTACACGAGAGCTAATTAGACCGGGACCTACTGCTTAAAGCCGATTCCGAACGGCTACAAACATCCATGCCAAGGGTGAGACTCGAACCCACAAACTTTGGTACCGAATGCCAGCACCCTAGCCATTCGGCCATCGTCCGGCACCACCATTGAAGGAGGAAAAGTCCTAATTATACGCCTTCCCACGTACTCAAATTTGAATTACACCACTAGTGAAATTTATTACACATAAAATGTTCACGTGAAAGACCTTTCACTTCGAGTTATATTTTGGCATGTATGTATGTATGTAATGTAAGCTTAGAAGGAAAGATAACTTAATTATGTCGCCGAGTAGGAAAGAGTAAAGATTAGGTATTTTGTGAACTGACGTCGAACGAGCAGCTAAGCGTAGCGTGGTTTTGATGACGTTAGAAAACAAAATGGAAGATTTCGAGTCTGGACATTTAAGAGCGCTAGTGTCCTGACTGACAAGTTTTGCTTTACTGTGTTAGTTAAAAAATGTTGAAAACAGATTTTACACAAAAATATCCCGTTGGCTAAATTCTGCGCTTCACCTCCGTTTAAAATTTTCAGCTGGATAATTTGATATCATATATTGCCAAACAGGGGCGTGCTTAGAGTTTTAGCAGCCCTGGGCAAAACGCATTTACTGGCAATCAAATTTCTCTACGTACTGAGTAATGGATCTTGTAAGACAACACTGAGACCCCCCCCCCCCCAAAAAAAAAAAAACTGCATTCACTACTGATTTTACTAATTATTACTTTTAATGCATTACGTTTCGATACTAAAAACCAAAAGGGTAGTTTGCCAGTTAAGATTTTTTTCTACGATTCTTCTAAAAAAATCGAAACATATATTTTTTTATAAGTTGAATTATAGAAACCACAAAAAATGAGGGATTTCTTAAAAACCCCGTAATATTTAGGAAAGTGTTGCGATGAGGAATAAAAATGGCGGCCCTAAATTTTTAGCAGCCCTGGGCGATTGCCCAGTTTGCCCACCCCTAAGCACTGCCCTGTTGCCAAACATCGAAGCAAAATTCCAGTTATTTATTATTATTATTATTATTATTATTTCTAACATGGCAGATGATACAAGCAGAACCCTTAATTTCAGTTAAATACATTTATTTTTATGTGCTTTTCGACTTCCCCGTTACGAATTTCGGAAGAGACTGTATAAAAGTTTTCTACACAGGTTCTAAGAGTTCATTCCGTAGGATTTAGGGAAGTTAAAGGCACGACCTAAAAAAAAGTTTCAGAAAGAAAAGAGTTAATCCAAAAGAGTTTGTTTTGTGAAACTGTCTGTCATATCTTTTCCGATCCCAAGAAAAAAATATACAGAGAGCAGTAAGATAACATTTATTATCTTCCGTAATCGAAGTAATGATTAAATTCATTTTTCTCGATTCGTGAAGTTTTTCAAATTAAAATTAGTAATTTTTGCCAGCTTAAACCTTTTAAATAACGTAATTTTAAGTACTATGTGTAATAAATACTAACTGATTTTTTTATATGCCTGAAATTTTTCTATAAATTGCGAACCCAATTGAATGTTATTTTACTTCGTTTTATTTTTTTTCCCTCCACATTGAATGGCTGAGAATCAAAAATTCGATTTTGAGACTCCTAGAATAATTCGTAAAAACAACGTCGATATTGAAAAAAAAGAAAAAGAAAAGAAGTAGAAAAAAATTTTATAATTATTAATTTTTCTAAATTTAAATTTTTCTTGATGCGGTAAAAGAATAATAATAATAATTAATAAATAAATATAAATATATATATATTTATTGTATAGATCATACTCATCGGAAACAATCCATTGGTTTTTAGACAGTATTGACACCGCTGATGAAGAGATACTGTCTAAAACCTCTTTCATACTTTTCTTTTCATGTTAATTATTCCTGGCTGCAAGTAGCTTTAGTGCTCTTACTGGTATTCTCTTTCATCTTTTATATATATATATATATATATATATATATATATATATATATAATTTCAATAACCTTTTACGATTAAGCGCCTAAGCAATAAATGCTCAAAACTTTTAAATATGTTTTATTTAAAATATGATATTGTTAAATATGTTATTGTTTCTTTAGTACTAGTTCCCTTTGATAATGCTCTATTAACGCTTTTCATGTGATTATTTTGCCATAAAACCAAAATTTTTGCTTAATAGTAAATCTATTTATTATGTACTTTCTATAATAATCCTGTTCTGATTCGCATGAAGGATAAAGTGTGAAAAACTGAGAATAGCTGTCAGTTCTAGTTTTTTTTATTTATTTACTATAATTACTATTATTATAAAATACTGCTGCTCATTAAAACATTGAATGCTCATTAATGTACAAATTCTTATTTTACTTAAAACCGTGCTTGCAAATGTAATAATAATTTATATGCATGTGTGTAGTACAAAACTTACAGTCGATGTCGGATGACCTGAAGGCAGAGAGAAGGCTTAGGGAGCTGAAGAGAGACGCCTTGTTACACAAAGTGAAGGATTTACAGCGCAGAAAAGCCTCCAGCAAAGACCAAGGTAAGGCTGTTTCATCCCACACTTTCTCCCGCGTTTCCTCTTCTACCGTTTTATTCAAATTGTCCCATTGTTCACATGTTCTTATTTTTGAAAACCAACACACTACGTAATGAACACATCTTCAATTCCACTATAAATTAAACAGGCGGGGCAAATAAGTGGTGTTCATAACCGGCGCCGTTTTTTTTTTTTTTTTTTTTTCAAGAATTTTATGCAGTCGCCCCTATTTATATGAAAGAGTTTCGATGACCATCTCATTTGGGAATTGTTCAGTGAAAATAATCACACCAGTGTTCATAAGCCTGATGATGAACTATTAAATAGTTTGAAACGTAAATTGCCATCCCTTTTTAATTTAGCTGTGAAACTGAAGAAATGTTCATTACGTATTTGTCATCCACCATTTTAATGCGAGTCATAACAAGCACGTTATTAATTTGTTGTTGTTGTTGTTTCTTATGCCCTCTGGCTGAAAGTTCCAATCTAGGTCCATATAGGCTTCAGGCTAAAGTGCGCGGATTCGGGTTTTATAGCACCACAAAGATCGTAGTTCCGTCTTAAGACTAGTTGTCACCTCTATTTTGACCGAACACCCCCCAGGGCTGACATCTGGGGGATCGTACCCTCTCCCACCCTCTCTGACCTCGTAGAGGGACTTTCCGGTCTACGGATTTAACGTGCCCATATCCGGCCTAGACACGGAGGTATTTTATGGCTCGCGTCGGGATTCGATCCGAGCACCCTCAGCACCGAAAGCCAGGGCTCTTACCATAAGGCCACCTCGAGACCTAATTTTTTCGTAAAATGAGTGAATAGAAATAATCAAAATGTCAGGAACAGAATACGTGTCTTTAGTTTGCACATTTAAAAAAATTAAATAAAATAAATAACTAAAAAAATCGATTGAATGATGTTACTTTGAACCTGATTTTACGAGGATAGAATCTGTAGACATTGGATACTGGCATATTTTTGGAGTGGGGGAGAGGAGATATGAGAAGGAACCCTTCTCGCATGTGTGCGAGAACCATCCCCAAAATGGTTGCTTGTATGGGCTACGAGACAGGATGAATCCAACATGTTTATAGAGGCCTGAGAAATCTCATTGTGTACTCTGAGTGAACTGTCTTTACCGAGACTTCTAAACAAGGTGGCAATCAACCAACCATACAGTTCAGCACCAAAGCGCAAATGTGCGTATCCAAACAAGTGTCTTTCGATTACTGGAATCATGCCTTCTCTAGGTAAAAAATCTATGTCGCTTGAATTAACTTTCCTTTTCCGACTTGCTTAATGGCATAATTTGTTACATGACTAGGAGCTAAGCGTAAATAGGCCTGTCCCAATACTTCTCTTAAAATTATTGGACTCATCCCTGCTCTAGTCAATCATTTCCCACCGTAGACTTGCCAAATGGCTATAGTTTTTTATATGACTGGGAGCCAAGCGTAGATGTTGTGCCTATACAAGTTCCATAAACTTATTGGATTCATTCCTTGCCAAGCAGGTATCATTTGTTACATGACTGGGAGCTAAGCGTAACTGAGCCTATCCAAACAAGTTTTTTGAAACTATTGGACTCATCCCTGCTGTGTACAAAATCTGTGCCATTTTAATCAATTTTCCTTTTCCGACTTGTCAAATGATTGCAGATTTTTTTATATGACTGGGATATAAGGGTAGATCTCGTGCCTATCCCAACAAGTTTCTTAAAATTATTGGATTCATTCCTGCTCTAGAAACCAAATCTTTGTCAACTTGATCATTTTTTCCTTTCAAAACTTTCCAAAATGCTGTAGATTTTTTTTACTTGACTGCGAGGTTAGCCGTAGATGGACTTACACCAACATTTTTTTTTTCAGTTAGTGGATTCATTCCTGCTGTAGGTACAAAATATTTGTCTCTTTAATCAATTTTCTTTCTCACGCTGTTATACTAAAACTGCAATAACTCTTTATACGAACTGCGTTCATGCCTCCATGACAACTGGGTTTTCTCTAAAATCTGGAATGATTACCATTATTGCTTTATATAACCAAATATTTTGATTAAATCTGCAGCCAGAGAGGAGTGGAGGAAACGGTACATGGACGTGAAGAAGACGACTCCGAGACTAGAGGATCATTGCAGTAAACTGAGGCAAGAGTTGGAGAAGCTCGTCAAAGACATGCTGGTGAGCGTCAAGACTGACCCAGACTCAAAACCCCACAGACCATCCAAAAAGGTACGTCTAATCCTGCAACAGAAATTGATCGAAAAAATGTCAAGGAATTGGATCTCTTCTCGCGCTTTTCATCGTATACTGCCATTATTTTATATTCCAACGTGGCAGGTACTTTTCATTGCGGTCATTGACCCATCCATTCCGAGGATTTGTTGGTTACTTTATCATGGGAGCACCATATGAGTAAACCAACACTGTTTCTTGTGAGGGGACAACAGAGGGACATCCATGCCTTATCAGGGGTTCGAACTCGAGCCCACTTTGTGAAAGCTCGAGACGCTAAGGCCTTGCTCGCATTTGCATTCTTCAGCGTAAGCGCTACTCAGATCGACATATTTTTAACCAATCTCAGACCATAACAATTTCGTGGCTAATCGTTTGGAGATATTTGATTGGTTAAAAATATTTCGATTAGAGTAACGCTGACGCTGAATGTGAACAAGGCCCAACTACTGCACGATGTGGGCGGCTCATCGTATATTAGAAAAGGAAAGAGGCGTCGAAAAATCGGCTGATACACTAATCGGTCCGCGCCAAAAGCATTATCTAAACAATTTTCTAAAATTAAAAGTATCTGAATGTTTCATCAAAGAGTCAGGTCGCAACTTCTATGCATGCTAGTAAAGGAATTATGTAAATAGTTTATAACGTGTTTAAAGATTGCAAAAGAGCGTTCTAGTTATAATAATTGCTAGTTGTTTTTACAATAATTATCCCAAACAACTTTTACTTTTCATTTATTGCCACTCAGAAGTAAAAGCTAAATGATTTCAATACTTCGTTTGAATCATGAAAACATAGAATTTCGCATACAGTTAGTACAATGAGGGCATCATTTTTAATCCTAAGCGCGCGCTTACTCAGTTTAAGTAATAACCCGACCTGATAAACACCATATTCTTCAAAATCATTTCCTTTGACTCGTAGTGATAGAGGCTTAGATTGAATTTTTTTTCCATAAAAAACACCTACCTTGTCAGGTGTTTTTAATGGAAATTAATCACATTTCTTCCGTAGGTTCTGTCACTTTGTTCAGTGATTGACACGAATTTTAGTTTTCTTGACATTTGTGTGCATTCTAATTACTCTCTATCGTGAGACGGTAAATAGCGGAAACGAACGCACCATCTCCTCTAAAGATGTAAAAGGAAATCGTTACTTCTGTCCGCTGTTCTACGATGATATAAGTCTCACAATTCATAACAAGGATTAGATGACGCCTGCGCCATAAATGAACAGCAAAAGAAAATCACTTTCAACAACTGCAATATTAATTCTGTTTCATACCTATTCCAGTCTCCAAACAAGAGGAGAATATGACTCTTACACGGCGCAAATATATATATATATATATATATATATATATATATATATATAAATAAATAAATAAATAAATAGATCAGCAGACTTATAGATCTCTGTGTAAATTAGTTTTAGCTATACGAGCTCCAAAACCGATATTTCACCAACTTCAAATTGTCTGAAAATAGAGTCTATAGATTCCAGATCCATTTCGTTTTAACGAAAAGGAATTTATAGTTATTGGAAGGGCCGGGCTTTTTTTGCACTTAATGACGAGCCATCACTAAACACAAGAAGGTAGCACAAAAAAAAAAGTGACAGACAGACACATAAAAAGTTTTTAAACTAGATACCCACATTTTACAATCTAAATCACGAAACAATTGTAATCTAAATTAAACATCTCCATATTCTCTGATTACAGACAAGCTACAAGATCATGATTATGAGACTTCTGCAAGAAGTGGAAGACCTTAGGAGGCGGCTGCAGTCTGTCACGGTGAAACTCAACGCTGAAACTAAGGTAAACTATGATATTACTTGAGTGAAGCCATTTAAGATTGTTTGCGCTTTTTCTCCGTAGTTAAATATTGCCTTTTCTCAAACCAAGTGATTTTTCGAGCTTTAAAAGCACCAGAAAATCAAAAACATGAGTACCATAACAAACACTTACATGCTGTCTATGATACACTCATGGACAAAAAAATTAGCGCACCAAGAAGGAGTCGTCAAAATGAAACGAAATTTTACATACGTAATGACTACTGTGATATAAGTAAATGATAAGAAAATCAAAGAAAAAGGCTAATTTATTTCAGAGAAAAAGGCAAAAGAACGGAGGAGTTAATACTCCGTTGGACCCCCTCTAGCGCGAATGCACGATGCGATACGATCGATCATTGAGTCATACAAGTTCTGTATGATATCTTGAGACATTTCGTTCCATATTTGCTGTAACCTTGCCTCTAGTTCGTTCAAACTCGTGGGATGCCCAACTCGTCGTCCCAAATGATCCCAGATATGCTCAATTGAAGACAAATCTGGGGATCGGGCAGGCCAAGGAAGGGTAGTAACAGTGCGGAGACAGTCTTGTGACACCCTTGCCGTATGAGGCCGAGCATTGTCTTGTTGAAAACGGCTCCTGGGAGCCGTTGCATGAGTGGCAACACATGTGGTTGCAGGATTTCATGAACATACCGCTGGGCTGTCATGGTGCCACGAAACAATACTAGGGATGACCGTGTATTGTAGGCAATGGCACCCCATACCATCACACCAGCTGTGGGAGCGATGCGTCTCTGTACAGCAAAGGCAGGATTGAAGCGTTCACCACGGGCTCTCCACACACGAACACGATTGTCATCACTGCCGAGATTGAATCTGGATTCGTCGCTAAAGACGACCTGGTTCCATTCCGCTGCAGTCCAGTTTCCTCGTGCGCGGCAAAACTCCAAACGGAGGCGTCGATGGGTGGGCGTCAAGGGCAGCACACGTAATGGGCGCCGCGATACCAACTGTCCTTCAGCCAGGCGCTTTCGTATGGTTCGAGAAGACACAGAGGCCCCTAGTGAAGGTGCTACATGTGCCTGGATGGCGGCCGATGAAGCAGTTGGCTGTACGCTTGCATTTCTTACGATGTGGCGGTCTTCTCGACGACTGGTCTGTCGAGGGCGTCCTGAGCCTGGTCTTCGTGTACATGACATCTCTCGGGTCCACTGGTCCCAACACCTCCTCACAACACAATCAGAGCGGCCTAATTGACGAGCTACTCGCCTAGCTGACCACCCAGCTTCCATCATCCCGACGATTCTCCTCCTCTCAAACTGCGACAACTGCTTATATTGTCTTCGAACACGGCGTAATGGTATGTCTATCTCAGCTCTTCCTTTGTAAATGATTCATCACACTCAAACAAGCTTTGGTTACCTGTTTTATACTCCACAGAGTACGATGTTCAACGCCCTCTACCGGCTATACGTAATGCCGAATCACGCTGCATTTCTAATCATTTGCATATCTCCCCGACATGTACCTTCATTGCAAGTTTCGTTACGATCCCGCAATTATTTCTTGGTGCGCTAATTTTTTTGTCCATGAGTGTATTTAAAATCGACGAAATTTAATGCTATTCGTACATCAAACAAAAATATCGAAAATAAATTTTTCATCGTAGGTAACTAACATCTGCGAGTCTACTACACTATTTAATTTATTACATTCCTCTTTGATAAAGGCTTGATAAAGACAGCAACATTAATGCCCAGCGACGGATCACCACACAGGCGAAAAAAGCACGCGCTTGGGGCCTGCGAAAGTTAGCAGCTTCAAAAAGAGATACATTCTTAGGGGCCTCAAAACTACGTTGCTCCAGGGGCCCTGAAAGTTCTTGATCCACTACTGCAAATGCCTTACTTTTCTATCGAATGAAGACTATCCGAACCGCGTTGTAATCTATTTTTAGAATTCCCCCGTTGGGCCAGTAGGCAGAGGGAAAAATATCCCGGATTCGGAAATAATTCAAACAAAGGTGGAAACTTTTTAAATCACTTTATTTTACAAATATGGATTTCTCAAATATGGATATATATATATATATATATATATATATATATATATATATATATATATATATATAGCAATTGTACGAGTTAGTGTGTTAGAGAAGTAAGTTTTGCGTCTTTCTCGACAAGTTGAATAAATTATCCCATTTTCCTGACGCTGTAGCTCGCTTGTTATTGGGTTTAGAAAAAAGATGTAAATATAAGATTTGTTCAAAATTTTGTCCTCTTTAAGATTGCAACTGCAATCTAAGCTTTAGAACCAACCATTGCCGAGAAATTTGAAAAGAAAAAGTTTAAAAAAATTCGTTGTTTTCGGGCCACAGAAAATTCCGCCGGTCTTTCGAATTGGAAAACTCGGTTTTTCACTACTGGACTAAACATATACAAGTAGGGAAAAAATCTAATACCCGATCTTTTGCGCGGTAAGATGTACATAGCTACTGGGCTATCTGGCCAGTTCGCGCTTTTAATTTTTGCCCGGTGTTGGACACTACTAGATTTTCTCAAACGTTACCAGTTCGGTGTCTTATCAGCAAAAGGGAAATGGGCGAAGCATCTTCACCCCCTATGGCGAGAGTCATTACAATCCTTCAAATGTCATTCTAAACGGGCGGGGGTTAAATTTTCTAACGGTCAATTTACTGACACACTACAAGAGTCAAAAACATGCAAGGATTCGAACAGATTTTTTTCTTTTCTTAGTACATAGCAGCCTTAACATCGGCGCAGAATAGAGGCAATATTCGGGGATTTTCTGAAAGCAAGCTTAGTATTTAGCTCTTCATATTCTTTTTGTTTACTTTGTGCAGTGTAAGAATTTCAAGATAATTCTTGTATGAATGTATTATACAATTTTCAAAACTTATTGAGACTGTGGATTGTAATTTATTGTTCTGTTTAAGTGACTTCGTATAATTCATAACTATTACTTTACTAAATTACTTATCTACAGCGTGTTGTTGGATTCACCGACGTACAATTTTAAAAGTAAGTGATTTGTTTATAAATTATTATGTCAATTGATGTTGCAACATAAAGAATAATAGGTACTACCTAATAGTTACGTATTATAGCTGAAAGTTGGCAAATATTTCCAGCACCAACATGTTATAAATATATAAATATGTATGTGGAAACTGCATGAGATAATTTTTAAAAAAGTCGGCAGATGAAGAACGAAATTTCGGTTATAAATAATTTTAGATCTAATTAAAAATTGCATGCTGATGCCAAAACAGAAATACACAAAAAATATTCAAAATGAGTGTTAAAAGAAACTCAAATCATTAGAACCATAAGTCTTAGGATGCTTAAATTTTGCATGGTGGTTGCTCTTATGCCCTAGGTGTTCGTTAAGAAATCTTTTTAATAAATTATAATTTTAAGGGGGCTAATAGGGGTCTAATCTTCCCCCTCCCCAAACAAACACACACACACACTGTATCTCTAGAACCATGAGACCTAGGAAGCTGAAGTTTTGTATGGTGGTTTTTCTTAGGCTCTAGGTGCGCACAAAGAAATCTTTAAATACAAAATTTAAGGGGTTAAAAGGAGCTTAAACCTCCCACCCGCCCCCCCCCCCCAAAAAAAAAGAAGAAAAAAAACACCTCTGGTACATGTTTTTGAGAAAGTTAATATTTTGTATGGTGTTGCTCTTAGGCTCTATAGGCTCCCTAAGAAATTTTTAAAAAAATTAAATCTTTAATGGCGGTCAAAGAGACTTAATCCCCAAAATAAAATACTTCCTGACTGATCACTGAATCTCCGGCTAAAATTTTGCTAGTTTATATTTGGGAGGATTGTTTCTGATGAGATATTACAAGTAATATCTCTGCGGCTAGACAGTACGCTAATTAAAATTCAAAATGTATATAAATTGGAAGAGAAATCCAACACCAAATTTAAAGCAAATGTTCCTCATCTAAATTGTTAACCCTGTTCGCTAAATTTATACATATAAAAGCCAAATACCACTCACTGACTCATCACTGCATCTCTGGAACCATAAGTTCTAGGAAGTTGAAATTTTGCAGTCTGTTACCTCTTAGACCCTAGGTGCTCATTAAGAACTTCTCTTAAAAATTGAATCCAAATTGCGGGGTAAAGGTTACGTTGGGGCTGTGAATATGAGCGGTGCCTACTCAGGGTTACAAGCAAGAATTAGACAACGAAATCCCGCTGCTAGATTTGTGCACTGCTGTTCTCATAATTTGAATTTTGTGATCAACGACGGTGTCACCAATGTACAGGAAGTCAGGCAATTTTATGAACAACTAGAAAAAAATTACATTTTTATTAGTTGTGTTAGACGTTGGGCAATATTAATGGAAACGAATCAAACCAACTTAGCAAAAACATTTAAACGAGTTTGTCCATCACGATGGTCTTCTCGTGTTCAGGCCCTTGATGCACTACGTTCTTGTTATTTTGATGTAATTAAAATATTGACATGTTTATCAGTGAATGGAAAAAAACTATGACGAGCAACGTGAAGCTAAAAATTTGATAAATTATTTTGTACAATTTTCAACAATTATTTTGATAATTGTACAAAGTAAAATATTTGAACCTATTAATACAGTCTTGAAAATGCTGCAAGGTACTTATGGAGATATAGAGAAATCCGTTGAGATACTTTCATCATTCCTAAACCAATTCCAGAAATTAAGGAATAATTGCGAGTTTGTTAAAAACGATGCCCTTGAGTTATCAGCTCAGTGGAATATGGAACCTTGTTTTCCCATAAAAAGATTGCGGCGTGTGAAAAAATTCTTTGATGAATTACAAGTAGATGAACGCATTGAAAACAGTGAACAATGTTTCATAGTCGAGGTGTTTTATAAAGTAATTCATTTAATAATTAATCAATAACTATTAGATTTAAATCCGTTCGACAATTATGTACACTTTTTAAATATTTATCACCTGTATATCTCGTCACGTCACCTGATAAAAGTATCCTGGAAGGATCAGAAATGTTACAATTGGCATATATTTCCGATATTTCACCTAGTTTGGGACCTCAACTGCTTCGATTTAAAATGTGCTTTTATATTCAATTAAAACAAATTACTTCTATACGCGAAGTTGCTGAACTACTTTTAATTCACACCGCAGCGTCAAGTAGCTTCTCTGACATTACAGCATGCATATTTTTAACTTTACCGGTGACGACAGCGACATTAGAACGAAGTTTTTCAAAGCTAAAATTAATCAAAACATATTTAAGAAGCAGCATGTCACAACAGCGAACTCTTGGGCACCTAAATCAACTGAAAGAACAATAGCTTTCAACTTGATCTGCAGAAAGTGATTGACCGAAATGCAAACGAGAAAGCGAGAAAACAACAATTTTTAATTTAATTTTTTTTTTTATAATATGGAAACTGAACATGCATAAGTACATTTTGTCAATACAGTTTATAAAATAAGTAGTTAATATTAGTGGGCACTCCATACTTAAAGAATTATAATTTGTTTTACTATTATATTTATATTTATTAAATTGAATTTCTTATTATTGAAATGTCTTGAATTTCAAATAAATTATTATTAAGTAAGGTTTTAAATCGAAATAAGATTAGATAGAAATCAAATTCCGCCAGGACTTTTCCGACAAACAAGAGAGCGCAACGATTTAACTTGCTCCAGGGCGCTGAATATTTAACGCCACTGATATATATATATATATATATATATATATATATATATATATATATATATATATATATATATATAAATATATATATATATATATATATATATATATTAATTACTTTTTTTCATCCTTAGCTTCGTGCGCAAGCTGAATTCGAAGTAAAAAGGCTGCGGCAAGACTTGCTGCATAAGAAAACACAAGTCACCCTTACCAGGAAACAAGCTTCTTTTCCACAAACGACCGAATTGTTCTTCATAAGTGCGGTCTGAGAAGTGGAAGATTCTTGTTTATCCCTCTGCCTAACCAAATTTCATACCAGCCAGGCTTCCATGGCTTCTTTGAGCTTCCACACTCAACAGTGTTTCAGCGTTCAATATGCAAAGGCATACTGATCAGCTATCAAAGGGACAATACTCGTACGTCGATAAGAAGAAATAACAAGCCAAACAATGCGACAGGGACGAAAATGAAGCAATGGGACAATTTTATGTGAATCAGTTTGCTGTTGAACTTTTTGGGGTGTTATTTCTAGTCAATTTTAATAATAGTGTTACATTCTTACTCTTCGTGCAAATGGTGTAAGTATTTTGAAAGATATGGTGTAAAAGAGGCAAGAATCTGGTAAGTTTTCACCAAGAAAATGAATGAACAGCTACATCAGGCATGTCAAACGCGTGTCAGGAGTCATAAAAAGTATGACAATATGAAAAAAGCCACATCAATTTGAAAAATTCTATCCCTATAATACCCATTGTACATTAAATAATATATGAAAAGTACTAATATTTCAACATGAAATCTTACTATTATCATTTCTGAGAACGTATTAAATAACACCGACCAAATAAAAATTTAGTATGAAACATTTTTTAAATGTTTTAATGAATAGACTTTATAATGTAAAATATTGCTACGATAAAAATTTGTATTGTATATTACAAAACATGAGAACTGAAAAGGATAGTTCTCATAACTATAAGAAATTTTTGTATAGATTAATAACAAGAGTAATTTTGCAGACAGTTTAATATGTTAGTTTGGCTGTTGGACTTGAACCAAGTTTGAAATGCCTGATTTAAAAAAAAAAAAAAATGTTTTTTCATGCTTGTTAAATACACCTGTTTAGAAAACAAACATCACGTGAGTTTTTCATCACCAAACTGCATAAAGTGTTCCAAAAGATGCTCTGCTTTTACATCCAATGAACTATTTGATATTCATCCAAAGATATAAAATGATAGCTAAATTTCATGCATGTAAATAAGCTTTCAGCTGTTCGAAAAAGCATTGTAATATCCTGTACCATTATAATATTATGTGTTCTTCCAATACTGCATAGCTACCATATTTCTTAAATAGTTCTATTTGTGAAATCCATTATTTTTTATTCAGTTGTATAAATCTGTAGGTTCTTACACAGATAATGTAAAAATAAAATTCAAAATGCTGTACAGGGAAAGAGTTGAAATAAATTATTGAATTGCTGTAAAAATAAGTTGTAAAATGATGGAGACAATTTTCAGATCTCTCCATGCGATATTCCTCCGACGCCTTTTACGTATTTTAGATCGAGGACTCCAATTCCATCAAGGGAGCTTAGTACCAATTTCAGCTGATCCAGTTCGAAGGGATAGATAGAGATGAATAATTTACTACTGGAAAAATAATTTTTGGTAATAATGCTTTAATATATATCAAGCCATAGAAATTTTATCTTATATGTTAAAACTATTGTGTTCTCGATGCTGAATTTGTTTTCAATTTTTAAAAAATGTTTTTACTGACGCCTCTTCCCTCGGATTAGTTACATTTGCAGTTCAACAAAAATTAAAACTAAAAGTTTTCACTCCGTACGATGTCTCAAAAATAAGACGGTATACTGAGTTGCCAACATATTCTGATGAATTACATATTTTGATGAAACACTTCTGATTTTTTTCCCAGTTTAGAAATTCTTCATATTGGATATTCGGACGTGATTACAATCTTAAGCAGCGTATTGGTTTTTAAAATACCAACAAAATTCTAAATCGTAGATTTGTAGAATATCAAAAGTTTACAGCGCAGCAGAACAAGTCCTTTAACGTTGTTTTTTTTTTCGTCGTATTATTTTACTAGGTATAGAGGCAAACCATTTCTCTGCCGAACTTGATAAATGAAAAACCATAAGTCCATCTGTCATATGTATCTATGCACAAATTCTATTTTTCAGGTATTGCCTTGATTCGATATTTCAAGCTTCTAACCTTCTCAGTAAATTAACAAATTAATATAAAAGTCTTCGATTTATTAAATTATTTACTTGGTTAAAGTTTAAACATTTTGTTACAATTCTCTTGGTTTGTATTTTGAAGACAATAAGAGCCAATATTTTGCTTTGAAATTTCCACTTAGAAATGAAGGTAAGGTCAAGGTAATAGTTTTCATAGATCACCTAGAGACGCGTAAGCGTCGCTTTAAACTCTTAACGGAAATGAATAAACTAAATCATAAATTGGTATTTTCGATCTTAAGATGCCGAAGGAAAGAATTTTGAAAAACGCAGCGGCAGCAGTCGAGATCCGACAAGCGGTCATCGAAAGTGTCTGGAGTGAGAGTTTCCAAAATACACCAAAAATGAAGATGTAAAAATGATAACAAGCTGTTCAAGAAGAACTAAACCTTGAAAAAAAAAAGAGAAGCTTCGATAACGGGCTAATTAAAATAATTTAGGAAGGAGAGAACTCTCGAGAAGAGATTGGGGACAATTTCTCCCTGACGCCATCTATCGGTGGAGGGAAAAAGCAAATACGAGTTCCCGAGAAAAGGGTAAATTAAAAACTGAGTAAAAATGGAAACAGATAAAGAATAAAAATAAAGTGGAGTCTGCGATGATATTCTATGTGTACATGATCTGTTAGGAACCCAAAGTACCTGTACCTCAGATAAGAGGGGGCACATCGACCCATACACCACTTTCCTCTAATTTACTAATATTGTCATAGTAATAATTAAAATTTTCAAATTTCTGTCCATTTAATTAATTGCCCAGCAGCTTTCCTTGTAGACAGGGCCGCCCAGGGGGGGGGGGAACTTTATTAGAAAATTATTTATTAAAATTATTTATTAGTTTTCCTCAGAAAATATAACAAGAGAGCAGTGCAATGAAATATAATAATTATGTTAATCATTCATGTAATAAAATTTTAAGTATGAGTAACTTAATTTGAAGTGTTTTCGTCTCTTTGCATTTTTTATTTTTCTTGGGGCCCCCAACAGAAGTTTGCCCTAGGCCCCATAAAGTCTCTGGGCGGCCCTGCTTGTAGACAGCTATCAAAACTGAAACAATACATTCAAACTCCGGCTAACAGTTACTTCTGAATAGCTGGCATATTTCGGCTTTTTGGAGCATGCATGCACGCACATTATGATTCTTAGAAAATGCGAATATGATAAAATATAAGTTAACGAATAACCCACGTAAATTTTCATCTAAGTTCTGGGAAGCACGACAAGAATGAAAGTCAGCAATGCCTCGTTTTTACAGCCAGCCTCTTGGCTATTTTAAAAGTCAGTAACCCAAATTCATCCACTGAACTCTAAATATACAAGGTGCGCCCAAAAAGTAATCGGACAAATTTTTATAAATAAGAAAAATATTACTCACCTTCAAATAAATTTATCTCCTTCAAAATAATCACCAAAGGAGTCTACACAATTTTTCCAACATTTCTTCGAGTCCTCGAAACACTGTTTATAGGTGTTGGAACTAACTGTTCTCAAAATACGCGTAACATTATATTTAATATCTGAAACGTTTTCAAATCTCTATCCTTTCATGGCCATCTTAAGCTTCGGAAAAAGGAAAAAATCAGCTGGTGAAAAGTCAGGAGAATATGGTGTTGTACAGAAATTGCTGTATGGGGCCTAGCATTATCGTGTAAAGAAACCATTGCCCAGAATCAAACAGTTCCTTCCTTACTCACCTTATCCTGTTTCTTAATCGAAAAAGCACCTCCTTGTAAAAATACTGATTGTTTGATTTTCAGGAACAAATTCGTGGTGAATAACTCCTTTGTAATCAAAAAATACAATCAGCATCACCCCAGTCTTTGATTTTGACATCCGTGCTTTTTTTTTTTTTTTTGTATGGGAGAAGACGGTCCTTTCCACTGTGCTCTTTGTATTTTTTGTTTCAGGGTCGTATTGTAGACACCAGGTCTTATCTCCTGCTTATAATACACTTTAAGAAATCGTTGTCTTGTTGCGCAGTAGTCAGCAATCTTAACAGCAAGCTTTTCTGTCTTCTTTTTGCTGTTCTGTCAAAATCCGAGGCACAAATCAAGCACAAACTTCATTTTCAATTAAAATTAATCTACAGCTTTCTTTGCTTATCCGAAGCATGTCTGAAAGTTGCTGAGTTGTTACACGTCTATCAGCTTTTACCAAAGAACGGATTTTCTCCACATTTTCCTCATTGTTTGAAGTTGAAGGGCACCCTGTCTTTGGTTCATCTTCAACGCTTTTTCGCCCACATTTAAAGCGGTTGTATCACTCATACACTTGTGTTCTTGATAACGATGCATCACTATATACTGTTCGAATCATCTCTAAAGTTTCGGTAGAAGATTTACCTAATTTGTAACAAAATTTAATGTTACAATGTTGTTCCATTCCGAAGGAAAATTTTTGTACAATGCCTTCTCAGTAAAAAAAAATTACTACGGCATTTTGATATGCAAATGACTAAATAACCAGTTTAAACTGGCTTTAACAAGAGTTGAGATGTCACTCTTTCTAGCTAGATTTTTTTTTTCCTTTTTTATTTTATCGTTTGATCTTTTAATTTGTCCGGTTACTTTATGGGCGCACCTTGTAGTTCAACGGACTCACCCCTTTTAGTGAAATGGTTGCATCCAGCTGTGGATGAAATATTGCCGTTCCACAAAACGGGAAAGAGGATAAATAACACCTCTGATCCATTGGCAAGACATTTAAAAAGAAAGGGCTCAAATTTTAAAAAATATGACATGTACAGTAGATACACCTTAAAAAACTTATGCCCTTCTCCATTTTTTCTTCTCCCTAATAATTATCTCCGGATAACATTTTCATTTAAAGCTTACGCCCTGAATTTTTACGTAAAACAGAAATTTACAAATTACCAGTGTGCAACTTTCTTCAACATTTTCTTTGCCTTTAATATTCCCTCCTTTAGAAGAATGGTGTTTTTCTCTGGAATAATTAATTTCGAATATTGTCTGCAGTCTTTTAAACCGACAACCAGGGCCCGATTATGAACGCTGGGGGCCCCTGGGCGGATGCTATTTGGGCCTCCCCCCCTTACGAACATTTATAAAAATAAGAACTATCCATGGACTATACTATTAGAAGTACTAGGTGCATACACCAAGTGTGTGAGGAAAAGTTGTTAAAAACCAGGATTTAAAAAAAAATCGTTCGATTTAAACTTTGCATGCAACTTTAAACCCTGCATGAGAGTCCTATATTTGCTATTACAGTGTATGGCTGATATGATGAAGCATTCATAAACAATAAACAAGTTTCACATCAAATTGAAAACTCCTTTCACCTTCTGTACATCTGATACAACCTGATAGTTTAACATTTTTCCTAAAGCAGAAAGCGAAATTAAAAATTTTCACTTATCTGGCACCCTATCTATTTTAGTGTTGAGAAACATCGTTAAAGAGGACAGTTTTGGGGGCCCTGGGCAAAGTCTCAATTTGCCCATGTGATAAAAAGTCCCTGCCGACAACAGGCGGTATTCAAAATGAATCATTCAAGAAATTGAAACCATTTTCCCAGTGTCTTACTTCCTTCAGAATCAGTTGACAAAACAAGAAAAAGTACTCTTTCCCAATAAAAATTTCAGATTGCCCTCTTAAGAAGTGATATTCTAAAACTATAATTGATTATCATTCACACGTCCGGCATTAATACCGGATGACTAATAGAACATTAAATGCATTCGTTTTCTAATAATGATTGTTACATTATCTATGCAACTCTAGACTCTCAGTGATGTACAGGAATGAGTAATAGACTGTTCATAGCTGACGCAAAAAACTGAACATTATCTTCCACTTCAATCATTTTATCAAAAAGAGTGTTTTCGGCGATGTGCTATAAAATTTGTGTAATGAACCAGAAAATTTTGAAAATGTATTTTATTGCTATTATATTCTACTCTTTGTGTATAATAAAAGCACTTACATATCATAGTTTCTTGTTTAAATATACAATTGTAGTATACAAAACGATACAAATATGAAGAGGAACTGCTTTACATTTTTCTTCAGATAATCGACACACAAATAGGAAACAATATTCATGACTATAAAACAATTTACATCACATTTATCTGATGATCTAAGTAGATACCATTCATAACAAACTCGATAGATAAATCAAGGATTATATTGGTGTAAAAAGAAAAACAGTAGTAACAGAGCTATTCTTAGTGACTCTCAATAAAAGAGGAGCTGCACAAGATAAAATTAACATTTCATTCTTTAAAAAATATCAGTACACCCCTCATTCTACATAATCCATTCAATTTATATTTAGAAAAATAAATAACTATATATTGAAACATTATAAAATTGAAAACTTACAATAAAGAGGACTATGTTTGTATTTTACATGGGAAAACTGAAGTATTGCAAGTGAAACAACAAACTTCAATATGAGTATTGCTGTGAAAGAGATTATAGCTCTATGATCTGAATTATTTCTTTAAAATCAACTAACGTTATGTAAACGGCAGTATTTATTGAGTCCCTAAAATGACAGGTTATAAAGTTTAAAATTATTTGCCTCTACTTTTTGATGCATATAATGGAGGATAGGACTGGACATTCTAAAATGAAATTTGACTATGTGTAAAAGTAAATGATGGGAATTACTGTGTGTTATATGTGCTTAAGAGAGTTTATAACGCACAAAACATTTTGTCAAATTTGAATTTAAAAATAATAATAATAATACTCTCAGAAAAGTTCTAATTCTGAAGTGACATACAAAAACTTAATTAAAAGATACTAAAACTTAGGTGATTTTTAGATATACATGTTTGCAATTTTTTCGATTTTCCTTTTATACCCTATGATTGAATATAAAAACTGGAGATTTAAAAAAAATAATAGTAACATTTATTTCATATTAATGGCATAAAACAATGAAAATTTCTACTCAACTGATAAAAGAGCTGAGTAATGGAAAAATGATGAAAAGACCACAAAAAAAAAAAAAGTTAAGCTGCCTTAGTTAGTTTTAAGAAATTTTTAATCATGATTTAATTAATCAAAACGGCATTCTTAATCTCACTTCTCCAACTGATGTACATTCATGTGGATAGGAGACCCACATACTGAAGACATTTACATAGGTGACATTTTAACACCTTCATCACTCTCTCAAATTGGTTGATAAAAATTGCTTGAATTCATAGATTGATTCTCTATTGACTAATTTTATAAATTAATCCTTTTATAATTTAAACAGAGTATTTGGGTCCAAAATCATTACATTACACAAAAAGAAATAATATATGCAAACTTCTCATATCTCAAATTCTTTCAATTATTTTCACACAGCTGATAAATTAAACAAATTAGCATACACAATGTAGCACACTCATTGCTATAAAATATACTTTATATTACAAAGAATATAGGCAAAGAAATATATATCTTATGAAATATTCAACAAATTGCATTAAAACTTAAAAAATAAATAAATAAAAATCAAAAATTTTGCGGAGCAAATTTTAAGAGATAGATTACGTACTCATTTAAAAGTTACATGTGTATGCACATATATACATAAATGCACGCAACTGAACACATACATTTAACTACATACATTTGGACCAGTAATGGGTGAGTGAAAAAGGCACTTGTCTGCATAGTCTGGAGATATCTAATTAGTGATGTCCGAAGTTTGATTTTGGTACTTTTTTCTTTTTAAATCACCCTGTCTGAACCCAATTAATAAGTGGGCATTAATGCTCCCCATTAGATTAAAATAGTTAACAAGATGCAGGACTTTACTCAGCTTACATCACAGCAAGAAAAGTTGAGAGGTTTTGCATAGAGCCAAATAATAGGCAACAGTCAAAGACTCATCATAAGATGATGAGAACATGATTCCAGATGCAATAGATTGTTATTATACATCATAATTCTTGAACAGAGTATTTTAACCACTTAACTGCAGAGGTTTCCCCCCTCAAAATATGGTTTAAAAAAGTCAGCTATTTTATTTGATTTTCCATCTTTACATGCAAAAGTAATATGAATTATACTACTTTCTTTACAAAAATTAAAAAATTATTGTACATGACAATTTGAACACTATAAAGCTAAAATATTCCTATATGTTTTCTATTTTACAACAACACAAAAAAGGCAGGTCAAAACTCTTACCACTAATGATGTATAAAAACTATACTCCAGAAAATATTATCGCTCAAGGAAAGATGTTGTCCTTGCAGTCCAGTCACAAATTAACAAGCAAATGTAACAAGAGCAAATCTAAAATAAAATTGCTTAAAACATAATAATATATATTCATCATTCAGCTATATATTTCTACTATGGCAAGTAAAATAATAAAATAAATATAAGATCAATCATAACATTCTGCTCACAAAAAATTAAGAACCTGATATAAGATATAAATAACTTGCCAAAATGATATCTAAACATAAACAGAAGTTCAGGTGTTGTGTTTTGCTACCAAATGAAGCTAAAATAAAGTTTTAAAATGAAAATTTGAGCAATACAGTTCATGCATAGCAAAATTTTACCAGACCATTTGCCAAGCTGAGTTTGGGCAAATCAGTTAAATGGTTAAAAGATATAATGTATAGCACAGCTTGTGAATCCAACAATTTCTTTAAGCCCTCTTTTGCATAAAATTAAAAGTAATTAATTTAGTACTAAATTTTTTTATATATCAAAAACATTGGAAATGAAGTCACAAAAATATTGATTATTGTATAATTACAGCTTTCTGCCATCAGAGATGACTATTTTCTTGGTAAGTTGTTATATGTGATTTTGACAAATGTCAAATTACTTATGTCAAACACTAGCACTCATTAACAGACATGTGCTTCTATAAACATAATTTTGGAAATGAGTGCCTGAAAAGTACAAAACTATACAAAAATGTGCCACTTGCTGCTCATGTTCTTTGCTTCAATGCATTATCCTATTCCAAAATGAATTATGCAAAGAATGTGCATAGATATCGGCTTACTGATTCTGCCCTTAATGATGTATTGAGAGTAACATGTACCAAGTATAAACCTGATTTGTCTAAAAGAGTCAAAAATTTGTCTCAACATAAAAATCTCGCTCATTTTTAATACAAATGTTTGAATATATTTAAGTTTTGGGCTTTATATTTTACATTATAATATTATGAAGTTAAGTATACTATGTCGACCTGCTTAATGCTGCAAACATATGCATGTAGCCCGAGGAAAAAAAAAGCTTTAGTATGGCTGATTTAGAACAAATCTTGAAAAATATTAAATATACTTTCATAAAGTCCATTCTATGTTAAACTAACTATTAAAAAAATGCATTATACACTTGATTTTGTAAAATATTTATTAACAATATGATTTTTGAAAGTTCTTATAATATGATTACATTATTCAAAGAAAGCGTTCTGAGAAAACAATTATTTAAGGTAATATAACTCTTGTTATTCCAAACCCTTAATCACCAGGCTAAGTCATGAGAAATTTTCCTCTCAGCCTTCCTGTAAATCGTACACAACCTTCCGGTAAATCGTATGCTGTTTATATACTATAAAATATGAATTATTAACTGTCTAAAAGAATGAACTTGATATTTAGAAATGTCTCAGAATTCATATTCTGTCATAAAAGTATTAGGATTGAAAAAACTGTTCATGGCCAATAACTTTATCTTGGAACTGTTTCAGAAGTGAAATGGTACCTTATAACTTTTTATTGCTGATTATTCCTTATTTATATATACATATATATATATATATATATATACATACACACACACAAAGTGGAATCTCAATCAATCGTTCGCCGAACGATCATTTTCCCATATGTATCGTTTATTTCTCCCAGTCCCGAATAAATGCCATAGAAAACAAGAAAAAACAGACCGCATCAATCGTTCCTCGATCCATCATTTTCCCGCAATATTTGTTCAGAATATCACAGCTTAATATTAATTTATCGGATCTATCGGTTTTTCATAATAACTGAATTTAAAGTATAAATGTCTGAATTGAGCTAGAATGACGCTCTAATTAAACAATAAGCGGAACATTTGAAATGCACAGTCTCAAATTTTTGTTAATAAAACTATAACTATTGTAATAAAACTATAACTATTGTAAACATTATTAACTATAAATCTCAAATTAATACACAATTAAAATTGTCAGAAAAAGAAAACTAATGGCTTGTTACATCTGAGGATTCATATCACAATTACCCAAGTCTGTTCATTACTAGTTCACCATTCATAGCCATATTTCTAGGAAATATTATAGTAATGAGGTTGTAGAACATAGAAAATCACATTCATCTACACAAATTTTATGACTGTACATTCGGTAATTGTAATTGAATTACCTATGAACTGCTTACACAGTGTTCAAGAAGAACACGAAGAAATACAAACACACTATATTGTACATATACTATACATATATAATTAACTACAATAGTAGTACAGACAGATAAAAAACAAAAAAAAAAAAACTACACAGAAAAGCTGATCAAAAATCAAACTATTATTTTACAACATTAAGAAACAAAGTATTTGCATGTTTGTGATCAAGATGTTTTCTCCGCTGATGAAGTTGATATGATATAATGATTACATAGTGTTTTCTGATTTAGTGGGAAAAAATGAAAGTGAAAGTAAATCACACAATGTACACAAAAGTATATCCCTTATATGAAAAGAAAATCAAATACATGTTGCAAATACAAAATAATTCAATTAATCTAGATTGAGAGAATTTTAAATTATTGATTGTAATTATATGCTTTTACAGAACAAGATAATTAATGCATGAGTGTTTCAAACATGGGGAGAAGTGGGGGGAGGCATAGGGTCTGAAGGTCATCTAAAGGAGGGCATAGACAAAAAAAGGTTGAAAAACATTGCCTTAGACTTAAGTTCTAAATGTTTAGGTGTAAATTAGAACTCACTCTCAAAAATTAGAAACAAAATTGCTTCAAAATCATCTTCAGCCAAATTTCCTAAATAAATGCATTCAGTGTTTAATATTCACCAATCATGTTATCTAAGTAAATATACTCATAAAATCCACACAGAGCAAGGAAATCAATGGTAAGACATATCCCTTTGACAAATTGAATGAAAGACATAAGAAAGCGAAAACAGAGTTTCCTCAAATATATTACACAATTTAAAAGATAATTAACAATCTCTTGAGCTGAACTAACAACAATAAGTATTCAGATATTGATAATACACCAGGGGGACAATTACCTACAAAGAGTTGGCAGCTAAGTAAATTTACCTACACAATACTGAAAATTTCTAAATAAGAAAAAATTATTAAATATTATCAAAGTCTGCAGGCATATTAATGATCAAAGTAACTACAGTCAGAGATGAATGAGATCAACAAATAAGGCACATATTAAAACATTCTATTTTGAGCTTCCCAGTCAATAAAATGTTACAACTATCCAAATATGGCAGTAATTCATCACATCATTATTCCTGCAATTCTTCAATAAATAGAGCATGAATGCAGGTCTATTTTCCAGTTTCCAAAACCAGAAACTAAAGCAAGCAGAAAATTTAAGGAGAAAAGGACAAATTGTGTTTACTCTACATATAGAGGATTTTTCTATTTTAATAAATTTCTTATTACTTATTCTATTCATTTATATAAAAATTATATGGACTGGTTCAAAATTAAGACAATTAAAAATGCACCACAGTGTACAAAAGTTTAAACAACTTTTTTTATTATTTTATATGTATATGAAAATTTAAGTTTAGTATAATCTGATTTCTGAAGGGCATACATATTTTAGAGAAGCCACAATGTAAAAAAAAACAAAAACAAATGAGATTGATAGATATACTCCACTGAGATACAGGTTCAGTCCCATAATAAGACCTTGCAAAACAGATAAATGCTTATCCAGTTGTTACATGGCAGTTGTTAGCAAACTATATAAAATTTTTGACAACTAAGTATCCTACATATTAAAAGTAGCCTATACATTTAATCACACTACATCTAAAATTTGTTTTCAAATTCAATTGCAGTGATAAATGATTTGGGAAGACAACATTTTATTTTCAACTAAACACAGAATACAGATTGTGACAGAAAATCTTCCTGTCTTTAAGATAGCAATATAGTTGAAATAGGATCTTGAAGCACTTTCATCATATGTGAGAACAATATTTATTGTTTAAAAATAGCTAGTCAATTCCAAACATGATATACACACCTTCAAACAAGCCCTTTTATATTCTTCTTTTAAGGGATTGACAAAAGCAAAGAACATCCCCAAGCATTTAATAAAAATTTAGCTTAGTTGGTTAGTTGGCGTGCTACTGTTGTGTTTTATAACACAAGTGATAAAGGGGTATTAAGCTTAGACCTTTTTTGAAAACGAAACAAAAAATAAGTGAAGTGTATATCATTCAAAATAAAAAAAAGTAAAGTGACAAGGCTAAGTCATTTGGAAACACCGTTAAGCATAAATACGAAATTAACATTGTAGTATAAGAAATATGCAGTATAAGACAGCTATTGTCTTTTTCAGGCTTTATGAAATAACAATTATATATATATATATATATATATATTTATAACAAATGAAGAATAATAAAACAGACTATTGAGAATTAACAGGAAAAAAAAATGGTTTAATTGTCCTTAATCATTGAGCTTTACACTACAGGTGAGCATACCAGAAAATCGTGCTTCAGTCACTCATATACTATCACCAGGAGCAAATACCTGATTAAATGAAAGAAAAGTATAGTTTCTTTAAATGGATGTTACAAGTGATGTCTCTGTGTCTACACACAGAGACACTGTGTCTACACACAGAGATTAATAAATAAATAAAAAAAAACACTTGCTGTGGATTTGACTATATTTGTCTCTTTTTTTAAAAATTTATTTCATGTAGCATAGCATATAGCCACAGAAAAATTACTAGCAACATCTCTTCAGAAAAACTGGGTCTATATTTCATTTTCTCGAGTAATAACTACTGAAGACAATACATAACTGAATGAAACTTGTGTTTCAGGTAAATTCATCTAACGTGTTGAGCCTAATGGCTTATCATTCAATAATATAAAGAGATTGATAAACAGATTTCTAATTACAGTTTTTTAAAATCTTATAAACCATTTCACGAAGGTAAAATTTAAATTAAAATTGAAAATATAAATACATTTTGAATTTTAATTTTCTGCCCCATTCTCTTACACTCAAATTATCATTTTACATTTAAAACGACTATACCAGTCAGGAAATAAAACTTAAGATTCCCTGCACTACAGACAGGAGAACACAACTTAGTCAAATTATCATGTTCACCAAGGTAACAACATCATAAAAGCTGACAGAGGTGGAACAAAGTATAAGTTAAACGATGACCTGGGATCACTCGCACAATTATACATAATTAGGTGTCATTTTTATAATGAAGGTTACACACATAAAAAGCTCTTTAAAATCAAAACTAGCAACAGATAAATTTCACATTATGGTACTTGCCTATTGAGGCAAAAAATGATGTACTTTGTGGCAGTATAATTTTCATACAAACTGTTTCATGAAAATATTTACACATGATAATCAGTGGATAGTAGGGTTGCTCTTCATTTCCTGGAACTATGTGTTGGATAGCGTTGTATTTTAACTCAAGGCTAGCCAATAATAAAGCAAATGATCTGTGATGTCAACTTGAAGATGACAGTCTAATTCAAATTAAATAGGATACATTTCCCAAATGCAAAGGCATAGGCAAAAGTTAATGCCCTTCAGTGATATAATATATTCAGTATTGTACCTGTCTTTAAATTTTTTATGTTTAATGAAAGGTGAATGAAATAAATGGATCTAAATGGACTAGTAACGCCTTTCATTTAAAAAAAAATGTTCTAGGGAAAAAATGACACTAGACCTTCTAGATCAGAGGTTTGTAAATTTTTTCAAGTGAAAGAGCTTTAAAAACTGATAATTTTTTCTGCATACACTTATTTTGTTACTTTAATAGTTTTAGAGATATTTCAATTCTAAATGCATACTCCACTGAACAAAACGTAACCGCCAAGTTTTACAATGTAAATACAGCATGATTCTCACTAAAAAATTAATCGCTGAAAAGAAATGTTTCATCGTGTGTCTAATTTTTAATTATTTTTCTATTTTTCATGCTTTTAATTCAAACTTTTTAATCATAAACAGATCATTTGAAGATGTACTGATTTTCTGGCAATTAAAAGTGAAAAAAAAATTAAATTCAAGCGAACTGTGATTCGAGTGTCAACTGATTTGATAGCTGGGTGAACTCCGGCTAGTAATAAATAATTCAAATTAATACATGTCATACCAATAAAACACACCAGTTTTATGCATCTGCTCATAAATCATTATATACATTTTATATTTTTAAATGATTATTAATAACTACTTGATCAATAGCTTACTTGTAAAAGCTATACTACTTATCACTGCAGAAAATTTGCAGGAAATTTTGCTGAAAAAAAGCTTCTAAACATTCTAAATTTCATGATTAATTAAGTATCTATGCCTTATTTCAGCTAAAAACATGTTTTTATAACTTTAAAGAGCAATTTGAATTTTAAAAACTAGAAACAATTTAATTAATATTCTAGTTTAGTATAAAACTGGAATAAGTGGGTAGTATAAACTAGATAATATGTTACTGAATAAGAAAAAATTGTTTAATTTTTATTTTTAAACTATCACTTCTCTTTATGAAAGAGAAATTTAAACTACAGTCAGGGCCACATCTAGAGTTTTTCGGACCTAAGGCATCCAAATGAAAGTTGGGGTTTTTCTAATATAAACAAGAATGAGGGTCATATTTGTTTAAGAAAACAACAACAAAAAACTTTAGAAGTTGCATTAATTTATATCATTAGGTTGAGATTCCAATAAAATGCAAAATTAAAATAAAAAATCCACATTAAATTATTTTACCAAATTTAGAATTTTTGTTTTCTAATCTATATATATAAAACAGTTCTGTAACTGACTCACTGACATACAACGCACAGACCAAACCGCTGGACCTAAAGGGCTGAAATTTTGCATGGCGATTCTTCCTATGGTGTAGGGGTGCACTAAGAAAGATTTTTGAAAAATTCTTCTTAGATTTTTTTAAATGAAATTTTTAAGCTGTTTTTGTAACTTTTTTTAAGTTTGCATTTAAAATAATAATTTGAGGGTTATAAAATTTATATCACGAGAAAGATCCTAAAAATTCCTTTAAAATGAAATCTTTTTCGAATCTTTATCTCCATTTTCTGATTCTTGGTGAATTTTAAAAGATTAATTTTTAGAATTTAATTTATTAAATGCTGATCACATGATTTCTTTTTCTGGTACTTTAAATAAATTTATCGTCACGCACATAACTAAATAGACAAAAAAAAATGTTTTTCTTTTCTTCCTAATGTGGTAAACAATTGGACATTATCCAAAAAAAAATATTAAAATACAGTAAAAGATATGTTCCTCAAACTGTACTATGTTCTTTAGTATGTCCTATTACATTTAATTTGAATATTTTCTTCTACATTATTTTGTCTATAAAAATATCCGTTACAATTTTTTTATAAATATATTTTTTCGTTTTTTTTACAACAATTGCATACATTGATAGTTGTATTTATTATAAATATATTTATACATACTTTTGGCATTCTTTGCATACCTTGACCGTTGTATTTAATTTGAATGTACTCCATAGCGAAGTACGGGTTTTCAGCTAGTCTATATATATAAAACAGTTCCGTAGCTGACTCACAACGCACATACCAAACCGCTGGACCTAAAGGGCTGAAATTTTGCATGGCGATTCTTCTTATAGTGTAGGGGTGCACTAAGAAAGATTTTTCAAAAATTCTTCTTAGATTTTTTTTAAATGAAATTTTTAAGCTGTTTTTGTAACTTTTTTTAAGTTTGCATTTAAAATAATAATTTGAGGGTTATAAAATTTATGTCACGAGAAAGATCATAAATATTCCTTTAAAATGAAATCTTTTTCAAATCTTTACCCCCATTTCCTGATTTTTGGTGAATTTTTAAAGATTAATTTTTTGAATTTAATTTATTAAATACTGATCACGTGATTTCTTTTCCTGGTACTTTAAATAAATTTATCGTCACATGCATAACAACTAAATAGACAAAATTTTTTTTTGTTTTCTTGATAATGCGGCAGGCGATTGGACATTACCCAAAAATTATTAAAATACCGTAAAAGAAATGTTCTACAAACTGTACTATATTCTTTAGTATTCTTTATATTAGATTTAATTTGAATATTTTCTTCTAGATTATTTTGTCTATAAAAATATCCCTTACGATTTTCTTATAAATATATATATATATTTTACATCAATTGTATACATTGATTATCGTATTTATTATATATATTTATTTATTTTTGGCATTAATTGCATACATTGACCGTTGTATTTACTTTGAATGTACTCCGTAGCGAAGTGTGGGTTTTCAGCTAGTTTTCATATGTATAAACTTACAGTATAAAAAGTATCCTCACAACAGTTTCAGAATATCCTTTTCTATGAACAGTATTGCTAGTGTGTTAAGCTTTTGTTTTGAAAGAGTACTGCGTCAATCCTTTATTACCATTTTCAGTACAGAAAATAGATGTTCTCCTTAAGCATTGCTCATTGGTCATGTTAAAAACAATTTTCAAATTATTCAAACATTAGGATAGATGGATATAATTTTGTTTTCGATTATAAAATTCCATTTTTCAGATGAAGTGACTCCATTCTCAGCCTTACTTAATATATCAGACTGATACATTTCCACTTTCAATTCAACATTTGCATTTTTACTATAAATTCTCTCAGTATCAGTTTTACAATGTATGAATGCTTTATTGCTATAATCATATATAAATTTATTGTTTATATATTCATATACATCACCTCTTCTATTCAAATCAGTCACTATTCTATCACAAATGGTTATAATCACAAGATAAAAAGAACTTTTTAAATACCATGTTTTTAAATTTTCTGTTGAATCATATAAACTTGACAATTCTATGTATCAATAAATACTTAAAAAAAATTTTTTTTGATGAATTATCCCATCAACTTGAAAGAAAATGATCAAATGTGTAATAAAGAGAGCAATTATAAGAAATTATCAAACAACAAAATTAACTGAAAATGAATTAAATGAATCTGCTTAAAGATGGCTAAAAGTATTAAAAGAATGCATTGCCATTGTGTTCTGGGCTATTCTAAAAGTTTCAAAGGTCTAGCTAGTCGGGAAGTTAGTTAAAAATCGATTGCAAGATTTGTACTGGTGTTGTGCTGATATTTAAAGTTTTAAAATAAATACATTTCCAACATAACATGCTTAAGCAAATTACAGATAAGTGTGGTGAAAAAAAATATGAAATCCTAATATGATATAAATGATTATTATTATGACATAAGTGACTGGTATTTTTTGTATTGGCTGGTGAACCTTTGTTCCAAATAATATAAAATTAAATACTTTTAAATTTCCCCTCCTTTCTTTTTCAACCCTGTATTCTATCTCTCGGTAATTCAATACGTTCAACTGCACCATTTTTGCTGAGAAAACCGTGAACTCTCCCATGATCCCAAGGATTACAAAGCAAGAACGCTAGAACAGAGGAATTTTAATGTTTTCGCAAATCCCAGGCTCCCCAGTTAAAAGACCACCAAAAGCGAAAAAGGGGGAAGCATCTTGTTTACGACGTTGGCAAGCAACGATACATGCCGAGGCTCAGCGAAACTCACCAATGCAAAAAGGAGAATGAAGAACCACTTTTTTCGACGCACAAGGTTCGGGAAGCAAGCTGGCTACCGAGTTGGAAAAAGAGGAGAAAAGTTTGGAGAGAGAGGGAGAGCCCCACAGACAGGAAGACAAGTCGCTATCCAGACGCCTTCGCCAAGATGCTTGATTTCCACGACGAACAGACGGGGGTTGTGAAGAGTTTGAGAGCCAGATAACTCCCTTAACTTTGGGCATGCCCTACCCTATTTCCCAAAATCTTTACTCTTTACTATTATGCCTTTCTTTCTAATTTCTTTTCTTAATTTTTTTTAGACTGCAGTCGTTAACAACACCGGTAATATGATTTTTAGTTTATTTTCTTTTATTAAAGTTTAACTTAAGTTATTATTTTTTTTTTGGTTTCTACCAGCCACCAATTATTTTATGTTTTTTTATTATGTTTTGTATTTATTATGAATATATAATGTGTCATTGAGGAATTGTGCCGTTATTACAAATTAAGTTTAGTTTTGATTTGGTGGATACGTCATGAATAACAGTAAATTAATGTTTAAATAAAATTTGTGAGTTTTACCCCTATGCTCGTGTTTTGTCTTTAATTCCTTTTTGAAGAGTAAGTTTTAGTTATTTTTTTTATTTCCTTTTTATTTTCCTTTAGGTTTAATTACGGTTTCGTTAACATACTCGCAACTCCCTTTGAACCTGGATATTGTGGTTAAAAGTAAATTTTTATTTATTGAGGTTTTCACAACGCGCTTCAATATAACTAACTTTCTAACTAGATAAACTAACTTTAAATCTATAACAATAAAATCTTTAGTACAATTAATTTAATTTAGTGGTATAAAAATCATTTAGTTACAACACTGGACAAACACACAAATAAGAAAGCGGGTTAATAAAAACATGGTAAAAAAATAGGTTCACTTTAAAAGCTTTCACCTACTTCTATTTGTACATTGTTATCAAAAATTTATTTATTTAATTACTTTTAATTTCATGTTAACGGGCCCCTCTTTTCAACAGACACAAGGAATATGGAAATTTTGCCTACGGCTAAATGTGGCCCTGACTACAGTTTGCTGGAGTTAAAATTTAGACTGTGTTTATCTCAAGAATTTGACTAAAAGTTTAAATTTTTTTACAGAAGAAATTTATGAATATCATTGAATATTTTTAAAAATTGCACCTATGCAGCTAATTTATAGTATATAGCAGTAATAAACTAGATTTACAATAACTTACAATTTAGTGGTCAGTACAAATGAAAATGGGGAGTGCAGAGGCACTTAACTCTTTAAAAGTGCAATAATGTTGTACAAGGTACACTTTTCATAGTTTTCTATGTTGTGTGAAAAGGGCTATTTCCCTTTTGTAAAAGTCTACTATGGAAGGCACATGAATAGAAATCAGGTTCACATAAATTGAATAAGTTGCCATGATCATTTGCAAAATACCATTTCGCAGCCAAAAATATTTATAATAAAACACTGGCATAATTCATCCATAATTTTTCTCTTCAAAAAAGGTGCCAAAGTATTGAACTTAAAAATAATTCCCTTCCTTAAAATTTTAGCAACAGAATGCTTCAAGATTTAAGTAACCAACATGCTTAATTATGATCAATTATATAAAAATAATTTAGAGACATCACAAATCAATAACTATAAACACAGAACAATAAATTATAAACACAGAACATGAAATGTATTTCTCAAATACCCACATAACACATAATTCTGAATCATGATATGTTAGTTCTCCTTTGTTCAATATCTTGTATTGCTGCTCTGAGACGTAATAAACTTATCTCTTCTGAAGATGACTCACTTGGCAGTTCTAAATTTTCACTAGAAATATTCTGACTATTTTTAGATGGAGTATTTGATATTTCATCTACAACAATAGTTTGTAATTCAGACTTCTTGGTAGCCCACGATGGAAGATCAGAAAGTGTGAAATTTAAATCAGCGGTTTCAGGTGAACATAAACTTGACTGAGCAGCAGATCTATCCCCAGAGAGTAATAAAGTATCAGATTTAGATTGAAAGGCCTTTTCTATGGAGCTTTGTTCAGGCGATGTCCACAGTGGTGACAGCAATCTATTTCAAATAAAAAAACAGAAACATACAGAAAATGCTTAACTGAAATAAGGTAAAGAATTATTATCCAACCAGCTCCTAAAGAAACCACTGATTTCAGACTTTAACTGTCCCAGAACAACTGCTTATACAATAGCTAGACTAAGAACTAATCACTTTAAGGGTATTGTTCCAGTCTGATCGTCTCCTGTACTTCCTGAGTTTTCCTTCTTTGATTATATTAACTTTTCTTATTTTTAATCACTTTCACTAGAATACAGCTCATCTATTGTTTGTCATTTATTCAATGCTAAAAACTACATTTTTCCTACACAAGTATAAAACGCACCCTCATTTTTGCGGACTAAAATGTAAAAAAAAAGTATTATACTCAAGATTTTACGGTATACCTTAACAGAGAATAAGAGAGCTAATCTGTCAATCATAAACTGAGATTATGTCATACCACAGAATGAAAAATAACCTTTGTCACTTATAATCTATGATAATGTCTTCATCCAGAAAAGGGGGGGGGGGGGAATCTGATGTGCACAAGTGACAAAATAATCAAATATTTTTTCATTTGTTTTGACAGGAAAGAGAAAAGTTAAATCATAGCAAAAAGCTTCTTAAGAGTTTATAATGCTTAAGGAGTGAGAAGGAACTAACTCTGAACATACACCCTTCAAATGACAGTCTATGTTTTCACTAAAAAATTCAACTAAAAACAAAGACTTCTTTTTAAGACACCTTTCACTTTTCTCAGGCTGAACAGCTGACAATGATAATCCACATAATTAATCATTAAAATGTCTCAGTATGTAAAAATAAAAATATTTTTGCACATTAATTTTCACAAAAAAAAAAAAGAAAAATGATTACAGTAATTTTTAGGTTCATGTTTAGCTGTATAAATGAAATATTCATAATATAAAATTAAAAACACTAAGTTATGATGTTCAGAACTTAAATATCTCTACTGCTCTAGCTTTTAAATTGAGGTTAACTATAAAGGTTAACAGTGATAAGTTTCTCTGTTTAACCAATTTGTTCTAATGCTGTTAACTAATGAACATTTTTTCTGTTTACCTATTTGAAATACTTTATAATTATCTAAAGCTTGATATTAATTTAAAGAAACCAACAAAACATACAGAATTGAAGCTTTTTTATATTTTTTTCATACTTTACACTTAATTAAGAAATTATACATACACAGAGAACACAAGACACATGCTTGAATTCTCCTGAATAATTAGTTAACGTTATCAGCAGAAAACTAGATATGTGCCTTATTTTTTAATATTCATAAAACATATTGCCTCCAAATCTAATTTTTGGCCAAGAAAATAGAAGATATAATTGCTGAGGTTTAAAAAAAGCCATTTTGGAACCTTAGAATAAAACTTTAAGGCTTTTTTAAGGATCCCTAATACAATTTTGAGTCCTTTTTAAAGATCTTACAAACCCTCAAATACACCGACAAAAATATATTCAACTTGACCTTAAATTAATTTATGGTCAAGAAAACACAATGAAACAATAAGAAAAAATATCAAGAATTTATATTTGATGAATGCAACTCATTTTATAACATATAAAAAATTTTTATTATTATTATTATTATTATTATTATTTTTTTTTAAATTTGGAATACACTGAAAGATCGAAAATTTAACTTACTGTTCTGTTTGATTTGGAGTGCTTAAAGAAGATCTAAGCTGACTTGCACTTGAAATTCTGCCTGCCCCATTGCGAGAAGTTACAACAGATATTGCAGGTAAAGTATTAAGAGAATGGTTCCAGGAGGATGGTGAGGCCTTCTGTTGCATTGCCAGCCTAAGGATAGCTAACTTTTGGGATGATATCTCAGCCTTCTATACACAATTATAGTAAAAAAAAATTCAAATATTTTACATTTATGCAAACAATTAAGTTTTACACTTTAAACATGAAAAAATTGTGTGTGTATCAGAGAACATGCACAAGAAGTAAAACTTCTTCAGGTTATATATCACTGTTTTTATTTTTTTTTTTTGTGTTTAAAATAAATAGGATAGATGAGGTATGAGCAAAAGAAAATTTTGACATAGGATTATGTTCCTCAATAATGGTCCTTTGGAGAGGAAAAAATTGTCCTGCATTGCAAGTTATAATTTTGGCAGCATGCCAAACCCAGTAACAGTAAACTGTTAAACAGAAAAGTACCAAAATGTGTATTTTTTAAAAAAAAAGGGGGGGGAGGTGAATAAAGCAAATGATGAATAATCCTACATTAATAACCACGGCAGTTTCATTACAGGGGACTACATGAAATAGTTTTTTTTTGTATTAAATAAAAACTAATTTATTATAGATATATTTAAAAACAGTATCATTATAAGTATGGAGTAAAGTGGCACCTCCTATCGCATATAGTAATAATGAATGATGAAGAAAACCAATAATATCATTCAACTTTTGATTAGGAGAAATATAATACACTACAATAATAGCATGGACACTGGATTGTGTAGCAGAAAAATCTATACATGGAGTTAGAATGTTGATGACATCATTAAAATTATGAAATATTCCAACACCTCCTGCTCTAATATTAGGCTGTTTATATTTTACAATGCAGTTGAAATTAGGAAGAGATTTTTCATCTTCATCGTCTAGCCAAGATTAAGATAAAACTAAGACATTTGAATTTTTTACAATTAAATCATTACAGTCAGGAGCATGAGCTCTAAGACTTTGGCAATTAAAAGTAAATACTGAAGGACTCGAACCTGTGGGTTCGAGTTTCACTGTTGGCATGGATGTTTGTAGCCTTTTGGAATCAGCTTTAAACTTAAGTCCCAGTCTAGCCCTTGTGTAGCAAAAAGTTGACCGTAGTGCTCCAAACCAAACCAAACCAAACCTTTTTTTGCTATTGATAAAATTATCACATAGACTTCCGGTCTTCTGCCCGCCAAAATCATAGCACACTCCTTCAAGGTGAAAGCTTCTTTTCTGGGGTGTGGCAATGCCTGGTCATAGACATCAAAGCATCGCAATGTGTTTCCGCAACACAAAATCAAAACTTTTTGTTTTTGATACTGTACTAAATTTTTTCCTCACCACTGATAAAGAAGTTTCACTTCAATAAATATGAATTTCAAAGCAGAGTTAAAATAATTCAAAGCATTTAACCTGAAGTATATCATAAATTAAAGTACACACTGCTGAACTATGTATTTCAATTTATTTGGCCGATTAAATTCTTACTTATCTGTAGAAGGAAAGGTTTATTTTGTGAAATCTTTTAAAAATATTTACATTTTCTCCTAAAATCTTTTGTACTCTTAAAACAAAAGAAAATGGACAAATAATTTCATTTGCAAAATATTATATTCATTATCTATTATTTTAAAGCAGTGTACATTCAAAGGAGGTTAAAAATTGAACACTCTTCACAGTGTTCAATTTTTAAAGGAGGCTTTTCTGTCCCTTTTATAGTACTCAGTAGTAACAGAAGTTTTGGGGTAAGTAGGCTATGTATACTGTTTTTCAATATGTTGATATTTCAGCTACTATATGAGATTTAAAGAAATTGTCACATTGTTCTTAATACATATAAAAGTACATTTTAAGGTATTGCTCCTATATTATACACGAGTTATTACATAGAAGAAGGCTACAAAATATGAATTAAGAGTAAATTACAACAGTGAATAAATTTGTTTTATTTATGCTTTTTTTAACCTTTTGTTACTAGCTTTAAATCATTTATTTCTCTTTTTCTCCATGAATATTTCAGAAGTCATGCTTTTAAATAATAATAAATACAATGATTAATGGCCATAGCAAGAAACAACCTTTTACAGTCCCATTACATAAACAAGTTTCCCAATAGGCTTCAGTGAATGCTTTATCTCATGCACATTCAAACACAAGTAAAAGCAATAAGATGAATAAAAAGATTTACTTCTTTTTCAAGTGATCTTAAAAACCCTTGCTTTTCTTCTTCCAACTTCATTCTTTCCTTTTTAATTAATTCCGAAGCAACTGACTTGATTATTTCGTCTTTATCTTTTTCTACATCTGTGCTCCTGAGACATTTCTGAGATTCACCAATCTGTAATGATTACATTAACAATAAGCCATTAAAAGAACTTTTCGTTTATTGAAAACTAACCCTCTGTCTACATGTTGACATCTTGTATTACAAATATAAAAAGACAGACAACTCATATATGTTTTTTTAAGGGCAAATCACTCAAGGGATACATAAGAAACAAAAGGATGTTTTGGGGGAAAGCAGAAATACATTGCATTTTTACGCACCCTTAGTTAACATGCATAGTACCTTAATATTGAAAGACTGCTCTAGAGCAGGCCTATAGCAAATTCGAAAGTGGTTCAACGGTAAATCAAAGAATAATCAAAAGAAATCTAATGCATGGCTAAACATAACAATTTTAATAGCACAAAAAAACAAGGAGTAAAAACCCAATCAAGAATATGAGCATTAAGCTCATTTAAAATATGACCTATCGCGCCATATCAAATCTAAATGTATCTGGTATCAAGGTTGTGTGGCTTATGCCCCTTGATTGACAGCAGTATCAGATCAAGGCCATTATAGGCTATTGAGCTCAAAGGTGCGGCTCCAGTTTTAACTCAGTACCACAAGGCTCATAGTCCAACTTGGCTGAGGGTACGGTCCCGTAATTTTGAAACTACTCCAGTAATGAGACCGGTACACTTAACCCAGCACCTCCGGAGGTAAATTTGAAAACTTGGAGGGCATTGCAGCCACGACAGATTTTACGTGCACCAGCCACCATTAGCATACACGGCGGTGGATTTTGTCAGCGACCAGTATTAAACCAGAGATGTGGTATCAGGGTAGAGAGGGTATGAGATTATCTCAATTAAACAGTACCAATAAATGTCGTCTATAATCATTTAAGCCCAGTAACGCTACTTGGCTGAGATTTTCTCAACAGGCTTGCACAACATACAGCCTGCAGGTTATATGTGACTCATCAGCACTCACTCTATAGCCAGAAAAGCCTTTCATGACGATGCATAATAATATAAATCTAAAAAATGTGTAATATTTTTAGATTTATATTATGAAAGGAATGCATAAACACAGAATATTAAAGTTTATTCATTTTTTAAAATAACCAATAATTTATTTGTTGTCAGATAACAATATTTTTTGCTTTCCTACCTATCCTATTTTCTTGCAGCCCACAGCAATTTTCCAGTAATATGTCCCTCATCCCATTTCAAGTTGTGCAGGCCTGCTCTAAACATATTCAGCCATCCATAATCCATAAAACTAATTTTATTTACTATTGCAGCGGTTCTCAAACTGTAGTATGCATACCCTTTGGGGCTCTCCCCCAGCTCATATCACTGAACAGTCTAGCACATAACCTTTGGGGTATGTGCTGGACTGTTCAGGGATATGCAGAAAATTTAGTAATAGCCAAAAATGCAGCTTCTTGCAATAAAAAAAAATAAAAACGTTTGTTTCCTACTGGTAAGTAAACATTTAATTAATTGGTTTTTTTTTAGAAAATTCCTATAATTTTTTTTCAGTTATTTTTCACTTATGACTTTGGTTAAAATGGTCTAAAAACACTCTGATTTGTATTTCCCTCTATGGTACAGATGTGTTAGATGCACCTCCCTGCCAAGTTAGGCGATTTTATGTTTGGCATAGTAACCATGAGATTTTAGCGAAATTTTGTTATTTTGTGGCAACCCAGTTTAAATGGCTAGTTGTGTGCATTTGTTTACGTGATATAATATGGTGGCCATGTTGTTGAGAAATATTAATGCCGTATTTTGGATAGTATTAGATGTAGATTTTTGAGGGATAGGCGTACTTTTAGGGGTTGTTAGGGGTATAAAGTGGGAGGCTAAATGAGGTTTATTTGAAATTAACTGTTAATTTAAATGGTTAATTTAGATGTGGTTTGATGGACTTAACATGTTGGTTGTGTTATGCGTTTCTACATTTGTGTTTTTGAAAATGTTGTGGTTGATTTAAAATGTGGTGTGGTACAGATGTAGTATACGCAACAAACGTCAAGGAGTGATTTTTCGCCAAATCTGTTGGTTGTTTGGCGGGTTTTTTAGGGATGCTGGTTTTTACTTAGTTGTTGCCAATTTGTGTTTTTGTTGCTTTTAGGATTTTATTGTTGACTTTTTATAACGGGGGGGGGGGGGGGAGTCGCCCACCTAACAAATTTCCAATTATTTTTAAGGTTTTATTTTTTGTATTTATGTGTTTTAAAATCCCATGTGTGCCTATGAGTTTATTAAAGCCAGCAGTAAGTTTGTTTTCCAATTTATTATGTTTACTACATTTGTTCCATATTTTGTTTACATTTCGCACTTTAAGCCTAACATGTCTGCAGAAACCCCCTTGGCGACAAAAACTTTTGGTGCCAACTTGTCGCCAAGGGAGGTGCGTCTGACACATCTGTTCCATCTCTATGATATAAGACCTAGGGGTACAATCTGTGGAAAACTTTCCAAGGGGTACAAGGATAGAAAAAGATTGAGAAATGTTGTACTACTTCACAAGTACAATAGTCCCTTACAGGCCTTGGCTGCCTCAACCACATGCTCCTTCCAGTGTCTTCTATCTGTAATGACTCCTCTCTAATTTTTAATTTTCAAAGTTTTTAAGTCTTTTTCAATGTCATTTAACCATCTAGTAGGTGGTTTACCTCTAGCTTGGGATCCCTCAGGTTTTTTAAATGTCAAGATCTTAGTGGGATTATCCTTCCAAGCTTCTTCAAACATGGCCAAGCCATTTTAATCTATTACTACAGATGACTTGTGTATTTGTGATTGCCTATAAAAAATATACAGTTCAGAATTATATTTAGTTCTCCAATGTCCTTCTTCCTGAACTGGGTGAAAGATAGCCCGGAGGATTTTTCTCTCAAACATGTCCAGTGAGCACTGTGTGTCTATGCTCAAGGTCCATGTTTCACTTGCGTAAAATAAGACAAGTCCACCATTAATGTGTTAACGTTTTCAATAATCCCCTGATGTCATCCCAGCAAGCCAAAGCAATTATTGATGGAGTAAACACAAAAGTGACGACATTTTGTGGACGAGATATGGCACTCGCTTCAAATGTTTAATTTATGACATCATTCCAACCCAAAATTTTAATTGTTGTATTTAGAAGTGCAATATATTTGCATATTCTGAAGATATTGTTTGTACCACCAGGGAGCACTACACTTGGCTATCATATAAAAGCCATGTGGCAAACTTCCTAGGTAAGAGGTTCTTCGGCAGTGGAAGTAGCATGCCCATATGCGGGTTTTTCCCCCCTGTAACACTCCGTGCCTACAGATGGAAGCTAAGCAATGGATCTTGGAGTATGTCTGTTTAAATCCGCTCTTTGTTATTTCGCTTCGTGAACCCTTAGGTAAATATACAAGGAAAGATGGCTGTCAATAATACAAATGTGTTCCGAGTAAGTTTTTTTTTCAAGAAATATCATCCCTTCTGTTATAGTAGACAAACTCTGTTTGTTTAATAGGACTGTTTATTTAAGCGAACTTTATTTTTGAACTGCTGAACCTGTGAAAGGTTCTTTACATTACCTTATGTTTCAAGAAGTGCTTATTTTTTTAATGAATTTTTTATAACATTATGTTTTAAATGAATTCAATTCTTTTTGTGTGTTTATGAATAAACTTTAGTTATATTTAAAACTAGCTATATGTTTTTATGTTTCGCTTCAAGTTTGCACACAACACTTTGAGAATAGTTCTATTGGGGTTAATTTTCAGCTACCTTTTCTTATTTATTGAGGTGATAATCTACCTTTCCTGCTAGCCATATTGGCTCTGCACCTAAAAGCTAAAACGTTATTTAGAGATAGTTTATGTTCATTTAATTTTACATTATCTATCATTTAAGGTTATGGGTATTTCTGCCCCAAAACCTAACAGTATCTTATAAATTCTTAATTTGATTTAGCGACTGATAAGATTAGATCTCAATTGTCTTCTCAGCCAAAAGAAGCATTTATTAGCCATTTTGATTCCGTTATCAATTTCTCCTCTTAGTTTATTTTTGTCATTAATTATAGTGCCAAGGTATTTAAATTCATCAACCTTTTCAAAGGTGTAACCATTAATGCACAAAGGGTGCAATGCTGTACTACTATAATGTAAAAGGCCCACAAAAAGCCTGAGAAACTTAAAACTTGCAAACACAAGCTGCAAATATATTATAATGTCACATCAATTAAGACTTTCTTCAAATTTATTATAATCTCTATATATAAAACAGTTCCGTAACTGACTGACTCACTGACATACAATGCACAGACCAAACCGACGGACCTAAAGAGCTGAAATTTTGCAGGGCGATACTTCTTATAGTGTAGGGGTGCACTAAGAAAGATTTTTGAGAAATTCCTCTTAGATTTTTTTAAATTAAATTTTTAAGCTGTTTTTGTAACTTTTTTAAAGTTTGCATTTAAAATGATAATTTGAGGGTTATAAAATTTATATCACCAGAAAGATCATAAAAATTCCTTTGAAATGAAATCTTTTTTGAATCTTTACCTCCATTTTCTGATTTTTGATGAATTTTTAAACATTAATTTTTAGAATTTAATTTATTAAATGCTGATCACATGATTTCTTTTCCTGGTACTTTAAATAAATTTATTGTTCATGTGCATAACAACAAAATAGATAAAAAAATATTTTTTCTTGCTAATGCAGCAGACGATTGGACATTATCCAAAAACATATTAAAATACAGTAAAGTTCCTCAAACTGTACTATATTCTTTAGTATGTCCTATTAATTTTAATTTGAATATTTTCTTCTACATTATTTTGTCTATAAAAAAGCTCTTACGATTTATATATATATATATATATATATATATATATATATATATATTTTTTTTTACATCAATTGCATACATTAATCATTCTATTTATTATAAATATATATATATATATTTATTTATTTGGCATTAATTGCATCATACATTGACCATTGTATTTAATTTGAATGTACTCCGTAGCGAAGTGCGGGTTTTCAGCTAATTAATTATATATAAGGTTGAGGAATAATTCATGACCATTTTTTTTCAAATTTAAAAAGGTATGCAGAAATAGAACACATTGGCAAAATGTTTTATGTTGTTTGAAAGAGAATGTTTTGATCTACAAGATAGTGTGTTTTGATTTGTTAGGTTTAAAAAATAAATAAATAAATAAAAAATTGTTATTTTCAGATCATTACAATGGAATGTAAAGTGGACAAAACTGAGCATTTTCAACATCATTCACCTTTTGCACTTAAGCAAAGTGTTTGGTGCATTTTTAAATTAAAAAAAAACAAAACAAAGCTCATAAATTATTCCTCAAACCAATATCTCCAGGGAGGACTGGCTTTATAGGAACAAGTTTGGCATGCACAACAGAAATTTCTAATTAAAAAAAAATTCTATTCAGAACTTAGTAATTTATCAAAGTGGCACTTTGTAAAATATTCAATATCTTTTTATCTGAAAGGATGTAATTGCTCTCTCATTTATTTGCTTTTTAATAAAGTGGGTTAAAATCTTGTCATAAACTAACTGTGAGATTTTAAGCCGACATAAATCTTGGTGCTTTTCTGCCTAATGTAGGAATACTCATTGTTCCACACTCTTATAAGTGCAGTTGTATTGTCTCAAAAATGCTATTTGCAATTTAACCCATTAACGCCCAGTGTTCTCATTTGATGATGCTACAAAAAATTGCTATTCCATGCATTAAATTAAAAAATATTCTTTTATTTACAAATTGGTCTGATATATGACAGCACTATGCTATGTGAGATATGCAATTTCTTTGGAACAAAGTAAAACTGGGCGGGAATGATGCAGTATAATTTCCAGGTTTTTTGGTAATCACGTTGTGTATTTTTTATACTACTGTATGGCACTGGATCTATGAGGTAAATTCTTTCAATTTGGTATAAATATAATCTAGACAGTCCATGCTATGCCATTAGCATGTTTTTTAATATATATTGTTGTTAACATATCCATAATAAACAGGAAAACTTATCAGTCATCATTTGAGGATGCTAGGCGTTTGTGTATAGTTCTTATCCAGTATTCAGATTTGTTTCTTAAGTGTTTCTTACATTTTTTTGCAAATAAACTATAAATAAACACTGAAAAATGAGTAGAAATAAAACATTTAAAAGCTTAGAAGAGGCAACTGCTTATCTTTTTTCTGAAGCAATAGAAGCAGATATTATATCAATGTCTCTGGATGTAGATGATCTAGCAGATGAAGAGCAGTTCGATGATGATGATTTGGGTACTTCAGTTGTATCAGATATTGTAGGTACATTAGAAATTATAATACCAGATGATAATGATAACTATTATTTCAGATAAAAAAAAGGAAAATAATTCCTGTAAAAGAGAAATATCGGTTGCATGGACGAATGAAACCCCGGCTTACACATTTGGGACTTTGGAAAATTCTTCTAAGAGAAATTATGATATATTGACAGCAGAAACTAATAATATGAGTCCAGTTGAGCTGTTACTGAAAGTGTTTATGATATGATCGTAGAGGAAACTAATCGATATGCCCACGAAATGAAAAATAAATTGAATTTTAATGTGACTAAAGATGAAATGAAAAAATTTATAGGATTTCTGATATTTTCGGGCTATTATCCCAGTGAACGGGACTACTGGGCAGAAACAGATGATTTAGGAGTAACAATAGTGAAGAATGCTATGACTAGAAATTTCTACTTAGAGCTCAACAGATTATTACATTTTCAAGATAATAAATTACATCAGTATAACAAACATGATAAATCATTTAAAATATGTCCCTTGTTAGAAATGCTTTCCAAGAATTTTCAGAAATGGGGTATTTTCCATGAAAATTTGTCCGTTGATGAAATGATCGTCCGGTATTATGGCCATCATACACTAAAACAGTTTATAAAATCTAAACCTATTAGATTTGGGTATAAACTCTGGGCTCTGTGTGGCAACGATGGTTACTGTTACAACTTTACACTGTATTGTGGTAAAGAATCAAATACTTCTGAATCTGAGAAACTTCCTTTCGGTACATAAGTGGTGTTAAATTTACTATCTATTGTTGAAGATCCAAAGAGCCATCGTGTTTATATTGACAACTTCTTTACCAGTCATGCGTTGCTAAAAAAACTGAAAGAAATGCAGTTCAGAGCTAGTGGAACAATACGAGAAAATCGTGCTGAAAAATGACCAATAATGGATGACAAGAAATTGAGTAAAAAAGAAAGAGGGTTTTACGATGGTAAATTTGACAAAACAAATAAAATTCTTGTTGTTAAATGGAAGGACAATAAGTGTGTTTCTTTGGCCTCTAATTTTGATACCATATTGCCGCTTTCTTCAGTACAAAGATGGAGTGTAGAAAAAAAAAGAAAAGGTGAAAGTGAATCAGCCTCATGCTATAAGTTCTTATACCTCATTTATGGGGGGGGGGGGGGGGGGTTGTCAACCTTCACGATTGGCTTCTTGAGAAACATTCTATAGCCATACGAGGAAAGAAATGGTACTTTTGCCTTATTACTAGGATGATAGATATGGCTGTTGTAAATGGCTATGTCATTTATAAAAAGATCCATGGTTCTAAGTTGATGTCAATCAAAGATTTTAGAAGGCATATTGCAGTAACCTATTTAAAAAAGGGAACCAATTCAAAAGCAATCCTAGGAAGACCAGTACAAAGGCAGATAACATCCAGATCCAATGTGTTTCCTGACATAAAATTCAACAAAATACAGCATGTTATTGGCAAAAGGAAGAAACAAAGGCATTGCCAAAATGATAACTGTTTTTCAAAGCCAAGAACATATTGTATGAAATGCAATGCAACATTATGCATACAATATTTTCCTCTTTTTCACCAAAAAAAATCAACTTTAAAAATGCAAAAAAAGTTTTCTTACATCTATAAAATAAATTTTGCTTTTTTTTACATTATTTTGCCTATTAGTTTGTTTATATATTAAAACTAAATAATTTTATTTAAAAAAACTTCATTTTTAAAAATTTTACATTTTTTACATACAAATGCCCAGCGTCATCATATGAGGACGGCTTAAAAAATATGGTTGCAGTTAAAATTTTTCAAAATGCTTTTAATTTATGCATTTCTACCCATATCTATCAATTTCAAGGGAAAATTTCAAAATTTGTTAATTTGGGCATTAATGGGTTAATACATTCGTACCAATCCCTGTTATAATGACAAAAAGAAAAATCAGCCAAAAAATACATACCATTTGAGATTCATTACATTTGTCTTGAATCTTTTCATACTCTGACATCTTTAGTTTCAAAAGGGTTATTTGATTTTCTAAATTTCTGTTGTTTTCAGATGCTTTTCTTGATGCTGAAAGTAATGCAAATAGAAAAACATTAACATTTAACAGAAACAGAATGTCACACAAATGATGTCTTTACAATAAAACCAGTTCATTATGAATTTTACACAATGTAAACTGTATACAGAAAAAAAGGAAACAGAGAATCAGCATAGTTCCAACACATTAAATTTTTTTACGACAAATATAACAGAATTTGAAAACTTGGTAAATAATTTGTTTCCTAAATATTCAAAAGCACTCTTTCTCTTTCACATATGCACAAAGACACAAATTTTAAATGTTTAAACACTACTAATGCCCAAGTTTAGAATGAGCTATTCTAAAAGCAATTACAAATATATATTATTATGCCATAAAACTTGAATCAAGTACAATAATTCAATAACAAACTGTAGCCACATTGAATGAATAGAGATGCAATATCAAAGCATGAAACAAATGTCTGTTACAAAAATGCCCAAATACTATTATTGATAAAATATAGTTAAAGCTATTCTACATAGATACTATTACAGCTATCTAATATCACACAGGAAAAAAATTGTTTAGATTCATTCAACAATGAAATAAATCCAAAAGAAACCTAAAATAATCTCATAAGCAGTAGTAGTGGCTTATGGCTAAAGTATAACTTTAAAAACTACTATGAGTAAAAATTTATAAAATTCATATTCAGACTAGCTTTTACCTTTCAGACTCTATCAGTAATTAATTATCACTAACAATTAATGAGGACAATATGAATTCTTGAAAGGTTTTCTATATATCTTTTATGGTGATCATTTTTGATAATTAAATAATTTTCCTTTATTTTTTTACGAAGTTTATACAAAAGACCTTTCAAACATTAAATATCATCAATAACAAAAAATGAATACCTACATGTTTCCTTTAACACTGAAAGTAAATAACTGACTTTCTCATCAAAAACTTTGAAATTTTTGCTCTCACATTTTATCTCATTTAGAACAAAGTCATCAGAAGTTGAAAAGCAATCACTTCCATCCATATCACCCTATCACAAGAAAAGATTAAAATTACAATAAAACCCTAACCTTCAACAATCCATAAAAAATAATTACATTGAGACTGAAACAAACCTTTAGATCAGTCACTATTCCAACTATCTGTAATAACACAGACTGCAAACAGTGTCGAAACAAATTTAATTCTTGGTTCATATCTTTACAACGAGTTTCATAACTGGAAATTACAGAATTATACATTTCTTCAATAGCCCTAAAAAAGGAGAAAATACAAATTAATATGGAGAAAATATGTAAAATATTCAGCTTGGGAAAAAATATATAGTGAGACCACTATTAAATTTGAACAACATAGCTTCCTGAAATTATGTTTTCCCAGATTAAAAAAAAGCATATAAATAAACAAAAATGTTCAATTTTTTTTCTTTTGATTTTTTAAAATATGATTTGATATATTTTTCAGGTCTAAAATATTAAAATAAATATCTTGATTTTAAACAAATGCATGAGATAATGACAATATATATTTTTGGGACCTCATAATAAATAATAAATATATAAAATCTTTATAGAGATACTTTGTAATAGAGAATAAAATCTTAAGCTGTGGGCCCTTATACATCAAAATAAAATTCCTTATAGAAAATAAGCTGTACGATGGCTGAACTGCTAGGGTGCTGGCCTTTAGTAACAGAATCTATGGGTTCGAATCCCACTCTTGGCATAGAATAAGAAAAATTACTGTCATAAAATCATAAGCTGTAGACAACAGAAAAAAAAATTATGTCACTAAATTCATTTGGTAAAGTTTGGAATTGTCTTTCAACAGTAGGTCCTGGTCTAATAAGTCCTCGTATAGTACAAAATGACCATAGCACTCTAAACCAAACCATACAGAAATACAAATTCATTTGCGTAAGTTAAGCAACAGGGTAGAACTAAATTGGTAGAACTAAATCACAATAAAAGTAAAAAATCTATGAAAATCTCTGGGCTTCTTCAACTTTAACCCTAAATTGTGTTGACTTTATTTAATACCCAACAAAAGGGGAAAATTTGTGAATATCTCAGGGCTCCTCCAAACTCTTAATATTATTGAGAATATTTAAAAACTCAATAAATGCAGCACAATGCACTAAACTGCAACAGTATGTTTCATACGTTTAAATTATCAGTATCAGCAAGGTAGGCTTAAGTGTTACTCAAAAGATTGTGAGAAAGGCAATATAACAGAAATATATCATTTATAATAGACATTTATAATATTTGACCCTAATACATGTAGAATATTTTAAAAGCAATTAAATTATTAGTTTTTAAAAAAAGTTATAAAAAGTACAATAGCAATATGTTACAAATGTTAAACAAAATTTTTTATTACTGATAACTAATTTACGAATAATCAAATCCTTATAAAAGTTAAATTTGCGAAAGTTAAGAATAGACTATACTGTTTGAGATTGAAAAAATTTTTAAATCGTTAGATATAAACAATATATACAATATATAAAAATAATAATTTCATGTAATCATAATAAAATTATATGTATATATGTGCACATTTCATTATTTTGATACAAAATAATATGTACAGAAATTTGAAAGGGAAAAAAACTTTTTGAAATTGAATTAGAAGTTCATTTTTTTAAATTTATTTATTTATTTTTATTTATTTATTTATTTTTTTTTGGGGGGGGGTGTTGCTGCCGAGCGGCCTTTCCCTCCATCCTCCATGAGTTTCCGAGCTTCTCTCAGAACTGAAGTGAAGAGAGAAACAGACTGTAAACAGAACACTCAGATTGAGACTTTCGAATGTCGCGGATAAGCGCGGTCATATTACCCGACTTGGGAAACCTTGCTCATAAAGCAATTGTAAATAATATGTTTTTGTGATGTAAATAATAGTAAAAATTAAAATTTAGTGTCTTGCAGAGATTGCACTCTCCATCAATCCTTGGAATATTACTTTTTATAGATACAGACGCCCAGAAGAAGCGGAAGAAAGGTAAGTCGTATACCTTTCATAACTTAAAGATCCGCTAACAAAACAGGGGGGGGGGGGGATTCTTGAATAAAAGTAATCAGTCATAATAATTTACAACTCTTTTGAGCTTTTTAAATTTGAAATTAAAATATGAGGAATAGTGTTATAATACATAAAAAAAAATTTAGGTCAGAAATGGAAGTCACAGTCTTGACCCTCAAACCAAATTTTCTGTTCAAGATATATATCTCTCTTTTTCCTTCCAACCCCCCCCCCCCCCCCCTCTCTAAATTAAATAAGAAAATTCTTTTATACTTTTTATACAATATACAGTTTGTTAAAAAAACTATTAGTTATCAATAAGCTGGAAGTTAATGCAGAGAGAGCTTACGTTGTTGTCGTTGCTAAGGTCCCTTGGGCTCACACTAACTGAGATCCCAATCTGGTGTACATATGAAGATAAGACAGAAAATAGAAAGACCTTATTTTTCTGTAACATTTGGGTTTGACATTACCACTGAACATTGAGTTTTCATTAATATAAATCAAAGGACTAGATGACATGTTTATTTCTACAGAATCAAAACCAAATTTTCTATACTAATTTCAGTATTTACATATGTATTATAGTCACAAATAAGAAATGAATGCATATACTTTATACAGAGGTGGACACAATGAAATTATAATAAATCATTATATAAAAAGATTATCAACTTACGTGCTTGCAGTTGAGCCAGTTTTCCATTTCCCCCTTTGCCCTGTACTTCTTGGCAAAGGGTGTGATATATTGATATTTGCTAATAAGAAAAATTTTTTTTTTAAATCTAAGCTATAAATTATTTTTAAACAGAAAATAAGAAAAAGACGCAATGATTTGAATAATATATTCAAAATGGTGGTCAATCAGAAGGACTTACCTTTAAGAAGATTTTTAAAAAATCCATAAAATACACCCCTATCAGCACCTAAACAATACTAATAAACAAACAAACAAACAAAAACCAAAAAAGACACCACAACAGGTTTTAAAAAATCTTTTTCTTCTGCTGCATAAGCTGAAAATGCAAGCTTTATTGCATTTGCTCATACATTTTTCATCATCCTAGCATCTCTATTTTCGATCATTAATTCTATTCGATCATTAATTTCTCTACCATTAATTCTATTCAAAGAATGAATTCAACCACTACAATCATTCTACATATGTAATAACATTTTCTAATACATGCAGCTGGTATGTAATGCTCAGAAGCCCAACTGATGATGAAACCTAGGTTCATGACTGCTGTAGAATATATATGAAAAAGATTCTTTACAGGCAGTAAAGTAAAAGAAAGTACTCAGGCCTATAAAGATTTCTGAAAATGATTCCATGAAGCCTTAAATGAGCCAACAATTTAAGGCATGTAAGGGCAACTAGTAAATTGAAAACTTCAAAGCATATACACACTTTAAATCATATTCTACAATGTTCATTTATTTTCTAACTCATGGTACAACAATCTGAATTGATTTTCAACATTGTGGACCAAGGCCTGCGGTGCCCATCTCTCTGCATTCATGACTGTGGGCTTGGGGTGCCATACAACATGTCTTGGTCAAGTGGTCAATCTGACATGAGGCCCCCAGAGTTAGTTCCCAAGCAATGCTTGGGCCTCAATTTATCGACCCACTCAAGGGATGAAAGGCATGAGTCGACCTTGCCCAGTTGCAGGGTCAAACTCTGGACCTGTGGTGTGGCATCTTGATGCTTTTAACCACTATGCCACCGGGCATTCATTTATTTTCACAAAAATAAAAAGTAATACAGTGTTAAACAATATAAATCATGTCTATGAAAAATAAACTGTTGCTCTATTAACAAAGTTTATTATTATTTCAAGTACACATTTATACAGAAATTTCTCCAGTGTCATTATATCCAACTACTGACTCTTCTGCAATCTATTTGGGTATACAATAAACTTTGCATACAAGATCATTAATAACACTTTTCCCATGATACACACACCCTCTTATAACTTCTGAATAAACTACTCTTTTACAATACAAATGTTCTAAAAAGGATATTCAGAAGAAAAAAAGATATTTAAGAAATAACAAGTCAGTCTAAAAATACAGTACATCTTTCAGGCTAAACAATGTGAATCTTACTATTTTTGCTATTCTCTATCCTGTACCTAATAAGCTATATATACTGTGCAGAAGACAAGAAATGGCATGCAAATTTCAGGGTTAGCTTAAGTTACAAATAATAAAAATTTTCAAACGTTTAAAACTTGAAGATTGGAAGTGACACTACAATTTATTTGTACTGTAATATATGTGCTACATAGTTACATATATATATTACAGTACAAACAAATCTATAACATATCTTTCTGCTATCAGTTTAAACCTGCAGAATACAAACTTTTGTGTTCAGAAAAATATATAATAATACCCATGTATGACAAAACTTAAAAACATAATTTATGTGTACAACATATTAAGATGAGAATGGATTTTAAATACAAAAAATTTAAGCATTTAAATAACAATACTCATTTATAAGTATGCTTAAAACCTGGGTTGTTGGATTTCAACAAAAAGATGTTATAATCAATGTCAACTGTATTATTAAAAGGTAAGTTCAAACAATAAATGTTCTGCTTTAAATGTTTTATAGTTCACTTACTTATTTTTTTATTGGGATTCTTATCAGAAAGTAGCTGGTTCAATTTTGTCTTAATGTGATTCATGCTATTTTCGTACTTCCTGATTTCATGCTGATGAGCTACTTTCTGTTGGCGTATTTGAGCCATGAGTTTTTTAGTCTGAAACAATTTTATATTTAATCAGTAACAGATAAAGTTAATAAAGAGTATAAATAAAAAAGTCAGTAAGGCAAAAAGAAGGAACAATATTTATGGATATTTAATTGTAATATGCCAAAAATATATGTATAAACTGACTAAAACAAATATTATTAGTTGATGCACACCCAAAAACATACTCATACTAAAAATTTAGCATTTATAGCAAGATGGTATAAAAATAAAAATACGAGTGTAATTTTAAAAAGACTCCAAATTTATATTGTACAGATTTTAAAGATCTTAATCACACTACCAAGATCAGTCAATTTTTTGTTGCATTCATAAAGATACTACAAATTGTTCTTTATGAGTCTAATAAAATCTATTCAGAAGATCTTACTTTTCAGACATACTAAAGGATAACTAATTTTATGTATACTAAAGTTCATCTTATATATAAAGCAGAAATGGGAAATGGGTCGTGCCTGTATGTGAGAGTCACAAAATCTCAAGAACCATGAGCCCGACCTTGATGAAATTTACACGGTTTAATGTTCTTGGAAAATCAGGATGAATGTGAGTATTTTCATGATGTTCCATTCCCGAATTATGTTAGAACAATTTTGCGTGTTATCAATGGATATTTTTTCTTCAAAGCCATTGTAACATTTCATTGTTGCAATTAAATTATAACATTTGCGTAAAAATAAATAGACATGAATTAAAAACATGATTTATTCATATATTGGCACATGCACGAATGAATTTGATGTATTATTTTCATATATGTGGCAACACCAGAATATTTCATTTTAAAAATGAAAATATAAAGATGGAAAGTCATTCATTTTCAATAAATGTGTTCTCAATCCATTTCCTGCATTAAAACTATTCCAAGCTACCTGTTCAAATTCAAATATACTGAAGGACACGTTCACTTAGCTAGAAAACCATGCGTTTAGCCTTCACGCGATGATTTATATAACTGAAGTAACGTTGAAACATAGACCATTTATTTTTGAGAAAATTACAATCATGAAATACGTGTATATTCTAATTAAGAAAGTCTGAAAGTGGCATTGAAACATAGCAGACAATTTAGTTTTGAAAAGAATTCCGAGCATGAAATATGTGTATATACTTTTTCTATAATAATTATCAGATTTGCTGTGTTTTAATATTGAATGTGTTTTCAATCCATTCAAATATTATTGATTCTTTTTCTATAATAATAAATCCATTCAAACATTATTGACTTGCTGCAAATTAATGCTTTAAAATGTCCAAAATGAAGAGAGCACTGGACTGGATCTGACAGAAGAATGCTTTTCGCATGGTCAGCTATATGTCGTAGTGTCTAGAGCAAGGAATTAATCAGAATTATACATTGTCGCAGATGATAAAAAAGAAACAAAAAATGTTATGTACTGGCAAGTATCAAAACAACAACAAATTAGTTAATAAATGAATTTTTTATTGCTTAAAAAATTTAATTTAATTTGTTTAAGAGTTGTTATAACTTTAGAACATCATAACATGAGGCTAATCATTGAAAAAAAAATAATAACAGAAACTGAATCCTGAGCAAAGCCAGGTAATAAATCTAGTATATATATAAAGCATGGATAAATTCTGTAGTCAAAACATCAACATCACAAGAGTTTATGTGAATGAGTTTAAACAATATAGTATGCAATAAGAAAGATGCCAATATGTAATTTGAAAAGTATCAGCGTAGAAAAGATCCCAGCAGTATCACACAAGTTGGGTTTAATCAAAAGTTTTAGCACAAAAGGATTTGATGAGACTTACTTTGGTAATTTCTATATTTGAGCCCACACTTTAATTTTTTTAATTTTTTTTTTTTTAAGAAATAGCCGAATTAGACAAAACCGGGGTGTAGAACTGGGTCTGGCAATGATTAACACCCCATTGGTGTTCATTGATAGTAATTCTGCCTATCAAATGTGCTATATTTGAGACATTTGTGTTTCTTTAAAAGAGCAGAATACAAAAGTTTTCTTTTGTATTCTGCTCTTTATATTCAACTTTTCTTTTGTATTCAACTTTTATAAAGTCTATAAAAGTTGTTCCACTTCATTCAAGACTTCACCATAACAAGTAATTTATTTCTTGACTGACAGCTTATTTATATATTATTTAAGAATTCCTCCTGCCAAGTTCATGACACCAGAGAAATAAGTTAAAATGTTGCAGGTATCAAAATTTACACACACACACACCCCAATTACTTTTTAAATACTATTACAATTCATCTTGACTTGTGCAATTATATCCTAAATTACTGCAATCATCTTTACTTATACCAGTATAACTATCATTCACTTCAACCTCATTTTATTCATCTCTAATCAGTTTCCAGTATCATATTTTCAGCAGTATTGAGAAATTTTTTGTCAATCATCACTGTGAATAGCTGGCAAGCCAAAACACTCCATTAAAGAGGGAAAAAAAATAGTACACAGAAGAAACACAATTAAGAGTGCACTAACTTGTCAGATATGCATGATAATAAATTAATTCTTTCAGTAGTTATTTACAAGTCAAAAAATTGATTTAAAAAAAACTTTATGAAAGTAAGTGGCTACACACACGTATACTAAGTAGCTGAAAGTCAAAAAATTTTGCATTTGGGAGATCAAGCATACCCAGTCCAGTGTTAGAAAAGGAACAAATCAAAATTGGGTTTGGTTTAGTGCACTATGGTCAACTTATTGCTACACAAAGTCTAATTAGACTGAGACCTACTGTTGAAAGCCAATTCCGAATGGCTACAAACGCCCATGCCAAGAGTGGGACTCAAACCCACAGACTCTGGTACTGAATACCATTGCCCCAGCCATTCAGAATTAGGTAATACTCAAACAGATTAACTCCAACACAGCAGACATGCCTTTTACAGGAGGACTTCCTAAGTAATAGTATGTAATTTACATGCAAGAAAAACTATTAGAAGCAGATTATACAGATGCAATTGTTAAAATGCATTAACAGCCAAATAAATAAAAATAAAAAAATCAGATAAGCCAAATGATGCCATACTAATCATTTATATTATACAAACATTATATAACATTTATTATTACAATATTATATAACATTTATATTAACAATTAGATTATATGGTACTTTTCCGTTAGCCGGGCGCATTTGGCGTTTGTCCTATAAGTATCGCCATTGGCGTGTATGAAACGTCGCCAACATAACAACCCTAGGAAATCAGTTTAATATGTAATAGATGAACTAAATTTTGAAGAAGCATTGTCGCACACGAAACGTTGGAAGAAAATGATAGATCAAAGGGTATGAATAATGTGAGAAAACCCGATTAAGTTCAGAGACCCAGCTATATAACCCCTAAATTCCCATGAATAAAAATTGGAAACAAATTAACCACAAACTTTATTAGCTTTCTTCACAATCGCACAAAAGATTGAGCAGTTGTGATGAAGCACCGTATGGCGACATAAAAAAAACACTGAGGAACGACACGCCACCATTTGCAATCGTACTGGCGAATTTCTTAGGTGATGACAAAAAGAAGGTCCTTTTGAAGACATCTTGAAGGACATTAAAAATTTTTGGCCTTCTAACTAATTACAGTCGAACCTCCATATATCGAACTTCCTCATATCGAACTCTTAGCAAATCTCCATGTTCATTACATAGAAAAACTGTTTCTATATATCGAAAAAATCTCTATATATCGAAATTTTTTTTCACGACATATTGGGAGATTTTATTGTACTTTAGAATAAAATCTCCCAATTTTTGGCGTTTGAGACAATACGTTGTGGACTTCAATCCACAGAAAATGTCCCTGATGAAGTTTTTAGTGAACTGAATAAATGCGAGCATTTCTTTGATGAACTTTCCACAAAACTGGCTGTTCAGCAAGATATTCGTAGTTTTTTTTTAAAAGAATGTAACTGTGATTACTGTAATCACTGTCTGGATTGGTTTTTAAGGTATATAGTACTCAATAAATCTTTCATATTAATTCAGTTTTTAGTTATTAACTTTCATTTAATATGATATGCATATAAATTAGAAATGGAGTTTTGTATACAAAAATTAGATTTAATTTTAATGTTTTAGGAGAATTATGATAAACCTAAGATGAATTCTATATATCGAATTTTTTCCCGGCATTTTGCTACTTCAATATATGGAGGTTCGACTGTATTTACTTAAGGTATGTGCCTACCTTTTGGGCACTTTTTTTGAAAAATAGGAAATTTTTATGAAACACATGTGTTTTTAGTTAGAACAGGGAATAAAACCATGAATTTAAAAAAAAATTTAATGAAATTTTCAGTAACTTTTCAAATTTGGGTAATTTTTAGTCAAATTTTAGTAAAAATTGGCGTTTACGCCAAATCTTCTAATACAAAATCTAACCAATATATTTCACTTTTTTTTCAACAATATATTAGTAAATCACTTACCTGTGTTATGAAGCAAAATATTTGCAATACCTCTTAAACTTACTAACATATACCAAATTTTGTATACACAACAAGATTTTTTAAAAAATTTTCATATATTTTTCAATAAAAATAGCTCTTAAATTAATAAATACATATTTACAAGCTATATTTTGCTTCATAACATACCCCTAGATGAGTAGAACCTTGTGACAAAATTTTATTTCAATATCTCAAAAATCTTTTAAGAAATGAGATTTATCGTAAACGTAAAAAATGAAAAATGCAGTTTTCCAGAAAACGCAAATAAAGATTTCAATGTAGCACAAAAAATTATGTATAAATTTTACAACCTCAAAATTCACCATATTTGTAGGTCAAGCCTTCCGTGGCTTCATTTTTAATTAATTTTGATTTTCTGTTAGCTTTTAGTGTTTTTCTGGATGTTTTATAGTTGGCAGAATTTGTCGCCTCGATTTCTTTATTCGCTTCATGTTGATTTCCTTGTACTTTTTCATCATTTCTAGTTGTTTTTATTTTTAAATAATTGAAAACAGGTATGAGACCCATAAACTATGAATTTAAAAGAAAATTTAGTGGAATTTTCATTAACTTTTCAAATTTAGACAATATTTAGTCAAATTTCAGTAAAAATTGGCGTTTACGCCAAATCTTCTAAAGCAAAATCTAACCAATATATTTCACTTTTTTTTCAACAATATATTAGTAAATCACTTACCTGTGTTATGAAGCAAAATATTTGCAATACCTCTTAAACTTACTAACATATACCAAATTATGTATACACAACAAGATTTTAAAAAAAATTTTCATATATTTTTCAATAAAAATAGCTCTTAAATTAATAAATACATACTTACAAGCTATATTTTGCTTCATAACATACCCACAGATCAGCAGAACCTTGTGACAAAATTTTATATCAATATCTTAAAAATCTTTTAAGAAATGAGATTTATCGTAAACGTATAAAATGAAAAATGCAGTTTTCAAGAAAATGCAAATAAATATTTTATTGTAGCACAAAAAAATTATAGATAAACTTTATAACCTCAAAATTCACCATATTTGTAGGTCAAGCCTTCCGTGGCTTCATTTTTAATTAATTTTGATTTTCTTTTAGCTTTTAGAATTTTTCTGCATGTTTTTGTTGTTGGCAGAATTTGTCGCCTCGATTTTTTTATTCGCTCATTGTCAATTTCCATGTATTTTTCCAACATTTCTGGTTCAGGTTTTAATTTCAAATAATTGAATACAGGTACAAGACCCATAAAACCTGAATTAAACAGTACCACGGCAATAGAAGAGCTTAATAACAATGTTTGCAGCTGAACAAAATTTTCTTTGGGTAAAATATTCCACAAAACATTGTTAAATGACTCATTATTGTTTTGAGTCATGCCATGCAAACACTTTTTTAGTAACTTATGATCACAAAGTTCTAGGTAAGTTGGTTTTATAACTTTGACAATTGCATCTGGAAGTCCTGGGGATTTTTCTGAAAACTGCTTTCCTTGATGCAATGCTTGCTTATATTTACACCAACTTTCGGGACCTTCAGGACACTGTCCATGCATCGGCTTTTCATTGCTTGAGCAACAATGAAAAAAAGCAGCTAATACTGCTGATTGCATATTTTGCAGATTTCCAACATTGCTGCGAATTGCAATGCCATAATAGTTCTGTAGCTTGTCTATAAAGTTATCAGTGAGTTTACCCTTTCCACCAAGTCCTTTAATGGTCTTCTTTAATTTTCTTAATTTAGAGCCTACTCGCTTTTGAATGTGTTCTATACATTCTAGTTTAGTAACTGAGTTTTCACCGTAAATATCTTTTACTTTCATGAAAGCCTTGGAATCTCCATCTCCGTAATATTCATTATACGTGAGTTCTCGTTTTACAACCGATCTTTCAAAAATTCGATATGCTCCTACTGCTTCCATATTTCCAGATGACCCTTTATAGTTAGAGCATAGATGATTTTCTGAACGCTTCGCTTTACAAATTTTGCAATGTTGGGATATTACTTCAATGTCCAAAACTTTACCAGAATCAATAGAAATGGCAGAGACGCAACCATTTAGGGACATGTGCCCCCGTCTCTGCCATGTACCATCTACAGATATGCCACAAGTTCTACTTTTTTTAAAATTACTTACTTCTGCTGATGACAATTTCATATTTTCTTCTGATACAAATTGAACTGCTTGTAACAGTTTGAGTTCATGTTTCCGGAAAGTTGCTTTGGAAACATATGGTAAATTTAATGTACTCAATAACTTCTTACCAGCATTGAATCCTCTGCCAATCAATCTTAATCCAAGCACCAATAAAGTGTTTAAGTTGCTTGTTTGCATAAGTTTAGGGGTCGATGTAAATTCATTTATAAATCCACAATCACAAACTAAAGCAAAGTTTGAACAGAGGCCTAATTTAGAATGCTCAGTCAATTTCAATCCTGAAGCAAAACAATTTGGGCAACAGAGAATTGAAAATATATTAATCAAAGTTTCTATATTAATTATTCTATTACCTTTACTCTGTTGAATATTTTTGATTTGAAAATCCCCATCAGCACTTTCAGAATTGTTCAATTTTGATGAACTAGCAGTTGGTTTGTTCATGGCTGTTACTTTAGAAACAGTGTATTGATTCCCACTGAAACGACTCTTTCTACTTTTCGTAGACTTTGCTTTCACCATTATAAAAGGATTTATAATCAAAAGAAACTTCAATTTATGATAAAATATAACAATCAAGTTCAAAAATCTAAGAAAATGGCTAGTAATTCCGAAGAACGAGATCGCACGTTGAACGTAAATAAAATTATTATGATCTAAATGCTGCCAATCTGTAATTCAAAATTAAGCAAAGAAACTGTTGCCAAACACAAATTAAATTATAAAAAGTAAATAGAGAAAACTTAATTCTACATTTAAAAATGAAAAATGAGCATTAAATTTGTTTAAAAGTAAAGAAATAGCTGTATAAATGCATTGTTTACATTTCCATGGCCCTTTAAAGGGTCGCTTCCGGTTTCAGAACGTTCATTTCCGGTCTATAATATGGGCTATAACTTTGCTTCTAATTATCGCTGAACCAAAAGTAAAGCATTTTTGGAATCCGAAATGTTTGAACTTTAATTAAAAATAATAAAAAAAAATCGAAATTTTTCTCAAAAACAGAGATTTTAGGGTAGGCACATACCTTAAAGAACAAAATGAATTCTTTCGAGTATATCTTTTTCTTTCACATATGCGTATCACAGGAGTTACAGTTAATTAAACAAAATGTGACTTAAGAGCCATATTTGGCGATATATAACTTCATCCCGTCTAACAGAAAAGTACCGATTATACATAATGTCTCTCATACAAGTGAAACAAAACGCATTGGTTCAATCTCTATATATAAAACAGTTGTGTAACAGACTGACTAATTAACTGAAATCTTGCATGGCGATTCTTCTTATAGTGTAGGGGTACACTAAGAAAGATTTTTGAAAAATTCTTCTTAGATTTTTATAAATTAAATTTTTAAGCTGTTTTAGTAACTTTTTTTTAAGTTTGCATTTAAAATAATAATTTGAGGGTTATAAAATTTATATCACAAGAAAGATCATAAAAATTCTTTAAAATGAAATCTTTTTCAAATCTTTATCTCCACTTTCTGATTTTTGGTGAATTTTTAAAAATTAATTTTTAGAATTTAATTTATTAAATGCTGATCACATGGTTTCTTTTCTTTTTATGATACTTTAAATTAATTTTGCGTTGCATAACAACGAAATAGACAAAAAGAATTTTTTTCTCTTGCTAATGAGGCAGACGATTGGACATTATCCAAAAATTATTAAAATACAGTAAAAGATATGTCCCTCAAACTGTACTATATTCTTTAGTACGTTCTATTAGATTTAATTTGAATATTTTCTTCTACATTATTTTGTCTATAAAAATATCCATTACGAATTTTTCATAAATATATATATATATTTTTTGGCATTAACTGCATACATTGACCGTTGTATTTAATTTGAATGTACTCCGTAACGAAGCACAAGTATTCAGCTAGTTATTGAAACATATAAATGAATCACTCCTCTATTATTAAAACAGCTTATCTATCATCTAACCATTGTTATGAGGCTACAATACATGGTAGCCAGAATTTATAACACATGGAAAATAATAATGAAAGTCAATCATGTGGAAATTAGTAATGCAATTTGGTCATTTTACTTTTTTTTTTTAAATAGACTAAATAAAAAATTGCAAAATTTTTGCAATTTCACACCATGAACATGTTTCAAGTGTAAATATTGATTCTAAAGCATTCCTTTAGCATGATAAAGCATACCTCCTCTTTTTCAGTCTTCAGTAATTGTGATAGCTGTTCATTTTTTTCTTTTAACTGTCTCTCTCTTTCTAATGCAGATGCAAGTTTCCTCTCATTCTGTTCAAGAGCATTCTTCAACTGAGAGTTCTTTTTACTAAGCACATTCAAGTCAGCTGACAGACGTTGATTTCTAAAATGAAACATTTTTATTTCTTTCTATTAACACAAAACTAAACTATTGCAACATTTATGCACTACTAATAATTTAATAGCAAACTAATCATATTTTTCCTATGAGAAATGTATTCTAAAATACTATAAATCCACCACAGCAATATGACTAAAAGGCAACTATATTTTGGAATGGTCACACCAACTACAAGTCAACAACAAAAGAAAACCTGCATTAGAAATTTTCATATATATCATACTCAGAAAAGAAAACTAAGTTTTCTGCAACTTTTAAACACTTTAACATGCCAAATTATGAACTTGTTCATCATTTAAGTCTGCTTTCTATTTTTGGATAATAATTTTTCACTTCATAGTTCTTTTCTTTGAAGGTATCTCCTCTGTTAAAAAGACAGTTTGTGGTGAAAATTCCCAATATTTTTTATTTGCTCATCATAAAACCCTATTTATTAGCTTGAAAAGAACTTTTTTTTCCCTCTACAATTAATGTTCAAAAAATTATAGCATTTTCATAAGTGAATAGTGGACAAAAATGAAAAGTATTTAGAATTTTAAATATATTTCCTGGAAAATCAAAATTTGATTAAAAAGAATTTTGAAAGCAAAGCTTTAACCCATCAAAGTTTTGTTATTTTCACTTGAAACTTGACATACATTTTATCTATCTCTCTATTTGATGATGCTTATAAGCAGAGAGATCTTTGTTCTTCAATAATCAATGAAAATGCATATAAATACAGCAGGTTAACCAAAATGCAACATTTCTTCGATTGCTCTAAACATTAAAAAAATAATAGGATATTATAAAGATAGAAGTGGTTATTAACATATGTATTGAAAAAAATAACCAGATTTATTTTTGTACAGAGGGCTTCCATGAGAACTAAATTTCATCAAAATTTAAACTTATAATAAAAGTTATAAGTCCAAGGGGTTTTATTTTTAGGGTTCAGTGACACCAAACCAATAGAAAAAAAAGGGTAATAAATTTATATATAAAAAAACTGTTCTCAACTGAAAAGAATACCTTAAAAAGAAGTTTACTCCTTCAAATTAAACCCTTAGCACTAAAAATTAATTTTCCATTCATAATGACACTTTTGCATCTATTTAAATAAAGCAAATACTATGTCTGTCGTGTCAAGATTCCGGGTGAACCGGGCTTCCATTATAAAATTCAGCCATATTTGAAAATGTCAAAATTTATGTATTTTTTTTTCATGAAAATACATAAATGTTACATAGTTGGAAAGAGCTTTAAATACTGATAATTTTTTCTGTGTACACTTATTCTGTTACTTTAATAGTTTTAGAGATATTTCAATAATAAATGCATACTCCACTGAACAAAACGTAAACACAGCGTGATTCATTCATAGCGTGATTCTCACTAAAATATGAATCACTGACCAGATCTAATTTACCATCATGTTTTGTTTTGCTATTATTGAAGTGTGTATAATGTTTTTCATTGCTTACTACGATTTAAAATAATTTTTTGTATTATTGGTAACTGAATTAGTTGCATTCTATTCTTTTGGTTCAATTTTTAATATGTAGTGGCTTGGCTGGTAGCACATTAAATAACTATTTTTTGTTATTTATATTTGTGTTAAATTTTATTTTATAATGCAAATCAATTTTGATTATCATTTGCTTGCAGAATGGCAACAATTTTTAAAATTGAGATTTTTACTTTTCAGCTTTTAGTGGTTTATTATAAATGTATATATTTTATGTTTTACTTTTCAGGGTTTTTTGCTCCAATGATGAAAGGCTAAATCTAGCTGAATTCTGAGGACTTTAATTATAAATTTATATTTTTTATATTGGGTTTTCTTTTTATTCAAGCGTATAACATTTCACATGCTTTTTTTCTTATGTTATTTTTACAGTGTTTAGTTTTTAAATTGATTTTGGTTAACAATTATTCCACAATTTGACTTGACTTTACAGCTTTTAGTGGTACAGTTTGCAAAATGTTTTTGTGTATTAATGCCGAAAGAAATTGTTTTAAAGTTTTTCATGAATCTTAATATAAATTGATAAGTAATTAACTGCTATTAACTATTAGTAATACACTTTTAAAATTCAATAATTAACTTTTTAATTAAATTTTAGTTTAAAATTCAATAATTAACTTACTATTAACTTTATAAAGTTTATTAGTTTACCTAAATAAAGTTTTTTGCTTAAATGTTTTTGTGCGGGTTTGTCATTATTTATTGTTTATGACCTCAACATCCAATAAAATGGATCTGTTTCCCTGAAATATTAAAAAATTTAAATTCATTAATTTCTTGAAAAACAAGCTTTTTAATGTCCATTTGTTTTAATACACTATAATTATAAAAAATATTTAAATTTTATTTTGCTCGAGTCTCAAAAGATTAATGCTGTTCCGTTAGAATTCAATTCCAGACTGGTACATGAAAATTTATCTTTTTGTAATGCAGGTATGCTCATATCATACCAGGTGGTGGTGGGTGTTGATATGAATTGCAAATTTTTCTTTTTGTGGGGTAGGGGGAGACTGCAAATTAATAGTGCATCTTATGAAAATTCTCCCTCTCACTGAATCAATTCAAAGCCGTCTGTCTGGTGGACGGATGGCCTGACTGTAGCTGGCTGAAGCCCGGGCATAGCCCGGCTAGTGACTCTAATAAACTAAAAGTTATCAAATCTATATATTTAATAGAAATCTTCAAATTAATTGAAATAATTTTCATATGCATGAATGGGAAACAGTTCAGATTTCAAATAAAAATAATTCCATTGCCTATAAAAACCAGATGTTTTTTCATCATTTTTTCAAATGGATAACTCATAACATTTTAGTTTGTATTTAGTAAAATGTCAACTCATAATATGAAAATATAAAATTTGAACTGTTTTTAATTTAATTATTATATCTGAATTAGCCTTCAAACTGAAGTGCCCTATACTAACTAATATATCATAATATTTTCCCAATAAACTTACACATTTTTCTAGTAAAAATCATATTCATTTCAAATACTAAATACCTGATTACTATCTCAGGCATAAAATTAATATGATTGATCAGTAAATATTTAGTAGTATTTTAAAAGCTTTTAATACTTTTTACGGGAAAACCAGACTACTTCACAGAATACAAAAGAAATATATTTACACACACTTGCATTCTATAAACTACAAGAAATAAAGTCATGATATAAGCAAAAGCAAAATTGGCCTTATTATTGCATATTCCAAAACATGTATCTGATGAAATTCAGGGTAAATTTCTTAAACCACTCACAGCCCTTTTTTTTTAATAATAATAAAAAAAAATGTAAATTTACTGGATTATCTGTATAAAAGAAGTATTTTTTTTCAAAACTTTTAGACTGACTTATTTCAGACTTTTAGACTGACTCAGAGTCTTAAATGAATAGATGAAAAGAAAAAAAAAATTTAATGTCCCATAAAACTATTTTGAAAATTAAGGCCTTTTGCAGCCAAAACCATGTTCAAATACAATGGTCTACAAATATAACTAGCAAATTAACAGATTTCCATTCAAAAATTCTTAAACAAATTTAATAATATAACTGACCTATCTTCCAAATCTTCTTTAGTTTGTGTATGCTCATTATGGCTTCTCAGAAGTTCAAAACTAGCATTTAAGAATTTAACAATATCACAATTTTCAGCAAAAGGACAATCACTGGTATTAGAATAAATGGATGGATACCCTAAGGCACTAAACTCCTGTAAAAGAAAAGAATATTATAACTTGATTTTGTCTGAAAATTATGCATTAAATTCCATTAATCATGGCATAACACAATGAATTATTTGGGGGCAAAGTAACCTCTCATTTAAAAGGGTGAAATATTAACTAATATTATAACCATCAGAGGAAAATATACTCTGTAATATCAAAAGTATATCCAAATGACAACTAAATGACGCTGGCTATTAGTAGCAGAGCATGGGAGCTTAAGTACCACAGTTAGGATAAGTGTTACTTGCCATTTGAATTTAATCAAAATTCAAATCACTCCTTTATTCTGAAGAAAAGTAATCAAAATTGGTATTTTATCATTCATATACTCTTACAGAGTTAATAATTTTGAATGATCACATAATTAAAAAAATTAATAAATAGCTAATATATTACAAATATTTCTGAAGATATACACAATACTATCATATAGTGTAGCTGTAAGTTCAGCTCAATTCACTTATTCTACCCCTTTTTTTTTTGTCTCCTTTATACATGCAAATTATTATGAGCATTTTAAAAAATTAATTATGCAATAGTTTAAATTTTTGTTAACTTTTAAACTAACTTAAAATTACTTTATTTGCAGCAGAATTAGATTGTTAAGTAAATTTCATGCATACCTAGTAACAAAAGCTTTATCCCTGATATTAATTCCTTTTCAAACAGGAAAAATATTATCATTTATTATGAACAATGGCATGGACACTGCAGTGGCAAAAGTTCTTAAATTTGTAAAAATATGCATAAATTAATGTAAAATCAGTACTTGTATCCGTAAATCAGTGTTGTATCTGTAAATCTTCCTCCTTCTGACAATATCTTTGATAAAAAGAGTTTTTGCCATTTATCATTTTATTATTATATTTTTTCAATTTCTCTTTTAGGAATCTCAAAAATTCAAATGTACATAAACAAGGTGGAGAAATTACATATAATGGTAAAAATGCCAGCACTTTTAATTACCTTACTAATGCGTTTAAAATATATATTCAAAATAAGGCATTTTAAATTTTACTAATTTTTTTCTTAATCATTAGAATTTTTTTCATGGGTGTTTACAAACTAGTTTTGAAAGACCATCAAATTGTTACAATAAAACAGACAAGAAATAATTTTATTTTTAATTCAAATTTCAGATTATTTTTTATACATTATGATGCCATCTGAAATTTGAATGATTTTTAAGCTACTTCTCATCTTTTGCTTTCTTTTGTAGAAGATAATTCATTACACTTTTTGGAAGGAAGAGGGAATTTTCCACATGGTATTTCAGATACTACATGCTGGTGATAGATATCAAATTTTTTTCATAGGATAATTTTAAAAAATGCACATAACCAATACATATTCAGCCCTTAAAATTTTCTCACTTTAAAATGAATACATGTTCTAGTAATGTATTACATCTTTAGAAAATTCCATAAATTGCCACTTTAAGTCAATTTACATGTAGAAAATTTTTTCCACTTCTAATCATTTTCCATCCTTTTTAGGATACACGATTTAATTTAATGTACTTTGTTAGGCTTTTTATTACACTTAAAAACAAAACCATTTTCTGATTAAATATTTAAAAGTCAGAGATAACAAAATCGGTATGTAAAATGTAAACAATAGAAATAAACAAAATTAAAATTCAAGCATAGACTGCTAAATCACTATAACATAAAACTTATCCTGCAAAGAAAACATTTCCAATAGAGGATAGCGCAGAAGCTTCATATCCCCATAATGAAAAAAACAAATAAATAATCCAACAGAGAAAGATAAAAATAATACTAAAATAGACAAAAATCAAACAGAAATCAAGCACTCTGGGCATCCACGCACCAACGGCAAGATTCTGTATAAGTGCCGGAACTGAACCATAAAACAACAGAGGTAACCGACAGGTCTCGTCATCAGGGAGCCTAACCATGTCAGTTACCTCAAGGGGAACTTTCTGAATAGGATGCAGGTAAGCCCAAACGACATCCCAAGGCCCCGAGTCCCCCAAAGAAGCAATTAGTCAAGAAGAAAATGAAAAGACAAACACAACTTACAGTATGGGCTCAACGCACCTTACATGCAAGCACACAAAAATCCTAATGCAAAGTAAACAGTGTGTTAACAAAATCGGAAATCATATTTCAGCACTTTGAAATCATGCAAGTAGGTCAGAAAATAGGTAAAATAATATTTTCACTGTAACATATTTTTTTAAGTTAATATTCTATACAAAAAAGGGTTAAATTTTGAGAATAAAAGATTTGCAAGAATACAAGAATTGCTGCCACAGAGTAAATATTAAACCATATAGTTATATAATTATTCTGAACTGGAGTTTTTTGACAAAATATCACTTATAATTATTACCCTGTCTTTTTTTATACCAAAATGAAAATTTAGGGGACCTATTTGGTAAACAGCCTGTCCTTGTTTAGGTTTAGAGTGAAATTTCCAAGAATTGGTATCAATTTTTAGTTAGTTTAATTTAACACATCACAATTCATTCTAGTACATTTGATATTCATATTCAATTTATCAAAGTAATAGCTTTGAAAATTGCATTTTTAACAAAGATAAGGATTAATAAGAAAACATTTTATATAATTCTCTACAGTTTCTAGACATACAGACTGTTTTCAATTAAAAGAGGAAAAATAATGAAATATTAATATTAAAAATGATAGAAAATATGGAAATTTAAATTTTACAATATAATAAACTTTAATTTAAGAGAGCAAAAAAAAATTTTCATAAACTAAATTACCCTTCCAGTACAAAATATTACCTGAGATATATACTTTAAACATTCATCAATATTATCTGGGGAGCAAAATTCATTCATATCTGATATAAAGTTGTTCTGTAACCAATCAAAAGGAGTAAAATCAGTCTGATATGTTGTGCGAGGTTGATTCATTTGATTAATGGCAGTCAGATATTGTGAATCAAATTTGATGAATGCCTGGAAAAATATATAATTAAAAAAAATTGAGTTAAAAGTTAGTCAGTGAATACAGTCATTTATCAATTTAAACATACAAAAATAAATATTTATCACATAAAATAAATTATACTTAATTAATAATTTATAAATAGTATAATTTATAATAGTTGGGCGCGATGGCCCAGTTTACAAAGGCAGCGAGCCAGCAATCTGAACATCCCTGGTTCGATGCTGGTCGCTGACAAATCTACTGCCGTGTATACTAAAGGCGGCTGGTGCAAAAAAAATCTGTCATGGCTGCAATGTCCTCCAAGTTCTCAAAATTTACCTCTGGAGGTGGGGGGTCAAGTGTACCGGTCTTATCACTTGACTCAGTTCAATATAATGGGACCGGCCCTTTAGCCAACTCTGACCCTTGTGGTGTTATTCCAAACTAGAGCTGAACCATTCTGACCAATTACCTTTATGGACTTCATCTGATATATTGTCGTCAAGGGGCATAAGCCGCAACACAACAACATAAATAATACTGTTAATAAAATTATTTAAATTTTTGATCATTTAAAATAATTTTAGTAAGTAAAAAAAAAAAGCATTTAAATAAACTCCTATTGCCAGTTCTCCTTTCCTTTGCCTTCCTGTAATTATATAATTTTTTTCCAGTCTAATAATTTGACCCATAATTTCCTTACCTTCTTAGCAGCATTTTAATTTCATAAATACTCCTACTTTACAATTCCAACAAATGCTATTCTGAAATCTATGCTTGGTCAGCATAAGACTTTGCAGATATAGCATACCCTGTCCTGTTTTCACAGAAGCTGAATTAAATTCCATGGTGATAAGTAGCCAAATTATAAAGAAATCTACTCTTACAGAGCTCACCTCGACAATCTGACAAATCAACAAAAATCCTGCTTGTAGACAAAATAAAGTACAATAAAATATACATCAGATATAAAAATATATTTCAAATTTTCATACATTATTTAAATATATAAATTACAGCTGATTTACAGGTGTTTTGACCAAACTGCCAATATATTAAAAAGGTACTTTTCGGTTAGCTGGGTATCAGACAAAAACCACCAAGCCTACAAGTTAGCACAGTTATTGCCAAACCTAAAAGTTGACGCAAAAAGGATATTTGACCATGGTAGACTTTTATTTTTATTACATTTAATTCACATTAATAAACTGAAATATAAAAAATAATAATGAAATGGTAAAAGATCAATCAGATTTACATAGCAGGCATGAAATTGTAAATTTCATTTACAATTGCTGAAAATAAATTTGTCTTAGCATGCAAATGTCACCACATAAATTCAATTAAATAAGACTTTAAATGGTTCCTTGCAATTCCATGCTGATGTTTATTCCGCCATTTTGCAGAACCCTACAACCGCTCTATTGTAAAAGGTGTGGCATCCGATTTTTGGGTGCACAAAATTATACGAGTGACTGACAGTAAAATGTTCAAATCCGGAGTTTTTTAGTTCTCCAGTTTTGTATCCTTTCAACAGTCAAAAAATTTGGTACTATCATCAGCTATAGGTTCCTTTATAGTGGCCATTAAATTGGTTGCTGTTAGATCTGGGACTGCAACAAGGAAACATTCATTAGTTTTACAACATGACCCACTGAAAACACACTGAAGTGGAAGAATGCGCCCAACATTGTTTTATTTTCGAGTAAAAAGACTTGTCTATTTCAAATACTCGGTTGGCTCCTCTGATTTTTTGTTTTTGCCATAACAATAAAGCAAACTTCCCTCATATAGTTGTTCCAGTCGACACTCATATTGTGGTTTATTTGAAGCTGAAGTTCACAAAATTCAACCAACATTAACTCTTGACACCACAGATATATAAATCTTAAAGCAGTGAGAAAAGGGATACATGATCCATTGAACCAGGTTTGTGTCCACATTCCTTTCTTTTCTCAGCATGATCTTAGACTGCATAGCCATCTTGGTGATGAATCACTCGTGTATAACCTCATTGGATGATCATTTGAACATTGTCTGTCTTTATGAAGAATTCCATTCTTTAATGCTAAGTGTCAACTTGTAACAAAACAGTCTTGAGAGTAGCCTCAACACTAGACTCCCAGTTGGATAGGGGCCTGAGAGCAGCCTCGGCACCAAGCAGGCGCAAGTACCACAGATTGCAGCTGTCACAAGTGGACATGCTCATTCCTGCTCTCATGACCTAGTCTCCAGTCTTCCGTCATTGTTGGAAGATTTTTGTCAGAGCTGAGACTCAATTTTATTCTTTTAATTTTTATTTTTATTTCACAATAAATATAAATTGGTAAATAATTTTTCAAAATGAGTGAAACGAAGGTTGTACCAGATAAAAGAAAAAGGACTCCTTGGTTATTCTCTCGCCTGACCGCTCAGCTTTTTCCCCGCCAGACGGCAGTGTAATTTTCAGGCGATTAATCGTGAGGTAAACTGAGTTGCAGTCACTGAACAGTTTTATGAAAATCTGTTTGTAGTATATATAAAGGCGGTTTTGCCGAAAGTTGACTGCGCTCTCGTGTACTTGATGTTTTGTTTGTAGTATGCTTTTATGATTTAAGTTTCTTGAAGGATTTTTAATAAACATTTGTTTTAAGTAAAAGCTGAATGTTATAATTCTTTTAAAGGGCTATTGTTCTTCCACTACTCTGCTAAACATGTTTAAATTTTTGAAACGGAATATTAGTTGGTACTTTTAGCGTATTATTCGTTTATTTGTGAGTCTGTTACAGCTATGTTTTGTAGTGCTGTACAATAAATAAATTTTGAGTTTATTATACAGTCAAAGTTGTTTTGTTAACCCTATTTTGTTAGGTCAAAAACTTAGATCTATGTATGCAGTTTATAGTATTGATAATAAAATTAAGCTGAAGGAAAAGATGTATTCATTAAAAAGAAAAAAAATAACTAAAATATGTATTGGGACTTTAGTGTACTTGAATATGCTTAACTGAAGCCAGAAAACGAAGTGTGACCATCAATCTGTCATGAACAAGAACTGCATCACGTAATTTTGTATTTTACTTAATTTAGAAGCAGTTCAAATTGCACTGCAGACATCCAAATAAAATTTCTGAACTGTTTTGCATCTTCCAACTGCAACTCATTTATAAGTCTTGAACAAGCTCCAAATTCAATTCATCGATCCACCCATTTTCTTACCCAACACTCCTTTTTTTGTCACTTTTCACCTTTTCACAATTTTATACACAATTAGAAAAGCTAGGACCTGACACAAATCCATTTGGAAAGAAAAGATAAACAAATCGCGATCATATCACACAACTGACTGCGAATTGACTCTCAAGTTGACACGAAATGTTCCTGGTCACAAGACTGCAGAGTCTTACAAAACTGTCTCGAAAGCGTAAGTGATCTCAAATGGACAACATCCTGAGACTAATCTCGAGACTTTCTCTCAAGATTTTGTCTCAAGTGGACACTTAGCATCAGAAAAATTAGATGCTTGCCTCTTCATTTTTAGGCAATTACCAAATTATGTAGTCCATATTAGCATTTTAAAAAACAGTTTTTCTAAAAAGGAACTTTTTTTAAAAAAGGGTTTGTTATAGGGTTGCGGTACAGCTTTGTCAGACGCACCTCCCTGCCAAGTTCGGTGATTTTGTGTATGGTGTGGTAACCATGCGATTTTGGTGAAATTTTGTTTTTTGCAGATTTAGTTGTGTGAGGTTGTGACAGTGATTAGAATGAGAGTTTAAATTTAATAATAAATAATGATATTTATAATTTTGATTATTTTCTTAATTTTTTAACATTAACGCAGTTGAGAATTTTATTTTCTTGTTTGCATATAAAATACATGCGCAGTTTGCATATTAAATGCAAATTGAATAGTCATTTTGCATATTTATTTTCTTGTTTGCATATAACTTTTCGCCAAAGGAGGTGAGTTGGCGCAAAATTTTTTTGCCACCAACTTTTCGCCAACAGAGGTATGTCTGACAAAGTTGTTCCAGGGTTGCTATAAACATTAAATGATAAACTCTTTAAAGGTTGTTTCACAAGCAGAAGTTTCAAGGCAGTATTGACTCACGCCATATTCACACTTCATATTTTGAATTGTGAAAACAAGATTTATTTATTTTTGAATGAACATTTAGGCTTGGCGATAACTGTGCCAACTTTTAACATGGCAGTTTTTGTCTGGTACTCAGCTACTGGAAAAGTACCATTAAAAAATATTAGAAGTTTGGGATGGATATCAATGACAGAAATGAAGTAAGAGATATATGGGTAGAAAGAGAAATTAAGCTTGTAAGATTAAAATCCTGAAACCTTTTACCTGAGCTTGTATATTATTCTTCACTACAATAAAATTTTTGGCTTAGCCATCAGTCAAGTTAGATAGTAAATATGTTAGTCTTCAAACCTCCTATTCTATAGCAACCATCCACCCAACATTTTATACTCGAGAAATGATTTGATTTTTTTATTATACCTTTGTTTCAGATTCTTACATAATAATTAAAATGATTTTAAAAATCATTAAATATACCATCTATGTCTATAATTTTAATAAAAATTAATGAGGTTTTGTGAATGGGCACAGAAATTATTCAGACTTTTTCTAACACTTGATATGAAATTAAATATCAACATGAGAGTTTATCCAAAAGGATTTCCTTAAGGACAATTTTCTGACTGCATGTTTTCAATTTATAATGTAAAAAGTATGTTTCAATTTATTTTTTACAAAGTATTCTCACAGTCAGAAGGTTCAAATAATCTGTCTGCTCATATATAATTCTCAGAGAAATTTTTTGCTTTTAACATTCTTTATCAAAAAAATTTTCTAGACTTTTTTTTCAAGTCTTGAAAAACATATTCAAATATACCATATTCATGTTACCACACTAAATGACTGAATAGTTTATAAATATGGAAGCCTTTTAAGTACCTGATCTTCAAGAACCCTAAAGTGATGTTCTATAAACAGAAACTAGGGGGAGGGGAATCATATATTACTGAAACGAACATTTTTCGTACGCATGGAATAGATTTTGCCATGGCTGGTGAACGATGCGAAATGCTATTTAATATAATTACCAAAGCAGCCAAGATTTTTAAAAAAAGGGTCAACTTAACATCTAGTCAAACTGCTAATTACTGTCCACGCATCAACATACTTTGAACAGTTTCGAATAACCCAAATTCAATTTTTCAACCTAAGTTTCACAGATTAATAGATTTTTTATACGACGAAAATAATAAAAAAAGAGAAAAAATACATGTCATTTAATTCATTAAATAAACACGTAACATCTCCTCGGAAAATAAAACGTAGTAAACTTACGCAAAACTTCAATGCAATTGAGAACTTTCAGTTCTATTTATATATGTTCTGAGGTAGGTAATAGTATAAAATTTTTTTAGTGATCAAATTATAAGCGGTTTTTTTAATAATCTGACTAGAGATTTTGAACCAATGCTAGGAAAACTGCTACAGTAAAATTGAATTTTGAAAATGTTTACCTGCTATCGGTTAAAGTTAGATAACAGGCAGTTAACTAGGTTTGATGACAGATGCAGTTAATAACAAATACTAAATTTATCATTAATTATGACTCAAAAGTTTTAAAGAAATAATACTATTCTAAGCACGGATTTGATTTATCTATACATTTGGGGCTCAACAAAAAAATTTTAAGCATCAATGATACCGCCAATGTTATGTAATTTAATACTGCTGTACAGCCATCTTGTTGTTCACTTTTGAAGCGGGAAGTTTATTTTAAATAAAAAAAAAGTGGCAATTTGGTTACAACATCATCTCGCGGTATTCTGTCACTGGTGTTCTGTGTTTTACAATTTCGCTCACTGCCAGGAAATTTTATTCCAAGTTTCAATGAGCCATCACGGAAAATACTCAGGCAGTGGAGAGTCAAGAGACTCTAGACGACACAGCAGCTCTTCTAGAAGATCTCCGTCTCGCCATCATCGAAGTCGCCGGTCTCCCAGTCCGGGACCCAGTAGCCGAGATAGTCCTCGACCAAGAGACCCAAAAAATCTTCCTGAATCATTTGGACGCGTGAGTATAAAGATATTGTAAAACCTATAGTATAATTTTGTTAATATAATAAGCTACTAATTATCTGTGCACCTTTAGAATCTTTAGAACATGTGGAATCAATGCACTAAAGATGAACCAAAACTAGTTTAGCATTGTTCAAAATTATCATTCATTCTCAAGTAACCGTAATGTCGGCCATTGCCGACTTCCAGCATACGGTAGAACCTTGTAATTTGTTAATTAGTGGAGAAGTTGAAATGGACTCTATATTTGTTGCCGGTGAAATTTCGAAATCGGTAGCTTCTATTGTTAAAATTATAAAATGTAATACTCTAAATCTTCTGACTAAAATTAATATTTTCAAAAAAAAAGAAACAGACAGTCCAGAATCTCGGACATGAATCGTGTATTTAGAATTTATTAACAGGAAATGTAAGTATACAAAATGTAACTAGTAGCTGGAGTCTAATTTTTGCAGCCGTGTGTGTAGTTGTAAGTAAAACGTTTGAATTTTGATCCATGCACCTAAACTTAGTGCAGATTGTATTGCTGATTTAAATGTTATGGGAGAAAATTTCTAAATTAAGTATTGTGGGCACCAATTGCTTGAAAACTGTTCATTAGTTATAAACTATCCTTTTCTATCTAAAGATGGCTATTTGAATCGCTTAGTTTTATACTTCAAACAAACGCTCATAGTAGTAATGAATATTTAGTAATAAAAAATAGTAAAACTGTAAAAATCAAAAACTGGGCAGCCTGCTCTCTTGAAAGTGTCGCTTTCCTCTCACTGTGAGTCAGCTTCTTTTTCCTGTTCTGAAACTGAACTCTCTGTGAGCATCAACATAGGCTTGTGAAACTTTCTTTTCCAATACAAAATACTTAAAATCAATGTACTGATTAAGCCCCACTGACACTCATTTGGACTGATTTCTGAGAACTGGTAATTCAACATTATGTGCCACTTTACAATGAGTTGGCCACAGATTTACAATGTCAAATATCGCATTATCATTTTAAGGATATTTTGTTTAAATTAACATTTGAATTTATGCATCAGAAATTTCTTAGATTAATATTTTCATATTTTAATATTCCCACATACACACAGTCACCTCTTCATCCAGCGGTGCCTGCCGAACTCTAGCATTTCTGAAATATGCCCTTTTAGTAAAAAAAGCTGCTGACCCCTACTTCAAGCTATGTAAGGAAATGGTGATTGGTTTTATTATACTTTATATCAGGGGTGGGCAGACTTTCCAGGGTACGGGCTACTTCTAATTTTTTCAAGGTGTTGTGGTTCATCCAATGGTGTAGGTGTGGTGAGCTTAAAAAAATGGTCTACAATATTTATTATAAATTAATAATAAATACGGAATATGTACTTACCTACATAATTACAATGCCGATTCTCCAGTCTAGCTGGTGTTGGTGTTCCATAAATGTTTTTCTTAGTATGCACGTCGTAGGTCTTAGTAAAGGCGGTCACCCCAAAATGTCTTGGTGGTCGATCGCGATCGACATAATGCCCACCCCTGTTTTATATGATGTAGATAATCTGGAGGTAATTAATGGTGATTGTTCATTTATGAGATAACTAAAGTGTTCCACATATCCTTTGTCAGACACTCGGTAGTATTCAAAATTGAATCTTAGGATAATGCCATTTCATGAACTTTTAAAACTTGTTGCATAATAATTTTAATATAAAAATTAGACAATAAGATATTTAGGAAATAACATTAGAATTTATTAATTTAAAAGTACTGAATAACGTTTTAAACTACAACTTAATTTTTTTCAAAATATCTTCAATTTAGAAGGAAGTCTATAAAAGTTGGTCAAGCATTTTCTAAATTCATTAAATGAAATTGAACAAGATCTTAACTATGTTCGGATTGTTCAGAAATCTTTGAATAATCAGAAAGATAATAAAATGTGAGAGTAATAGAGAAAATATTAGAGGTAAACAGTGAGATCATATTACCGATATTTTATTTTAAAAACTAGTTAATTCTCAAAATATGGATTACCAGCATTTGGCAATTTTTAAAATAAAAATTTGTAATGTATTTTTGGTCACACTAACTTTGCACAATGAAGATAGCAGATAAGTGGGATAAGTTCAGAGATTCAGCTGATTAAAACCGGAAAACAGCACAAATACACGTGATTAAAAAATTGAAACTGCCCAAAAGGCATGAAACAGAAAACAAAATTTTAAAAATTCCCTTAGTGATTAAAATTGAGTACAGTGCTGGAAACAAATTTAAAATATACTCATGTAACTGAACATATATTTTAACACATAAAACTTTAATAAATATTTTTTTAATTAAATGTTATTACTATTATTATAATTCAAATATTAAGTAATTTAAAAATATAAAAATAAATTTAAAAAATAAGATCTTTAACTGACAACTAAAAATTTCAAATCTTCATTTGCAAAAAATTAGAAATCTGAAGCTAAAGCCTTTAACCCTTAACTGGTAGTACACATATTTTGTTCGTTGCAAGTAACATGCGTCTGTTAGATGTGTACATAACAAAAATTTATTTTAGAGGTGCAAATTTAATAAATCTACATATAAATTAACTAAATATGTTTAATTTGACTGTTCACAATAGAATTAAAATTAAATAATACATACAGTTTAAGATAATACAATTAAAATCAGCATCGCGTAACAAAAATTACTTTTTTACTCCAGAAGCACAAGAATTGCACACTTTTTTCAAGCATTCTAGGCAGCACGGATTTTCACATTTTATACATTTGTATGCAGTTTGCCTCCTTTTTGATAAGGACAATATCGGTATGTTTCTCTCTTGGGAAGCTTATCAGAAATTTCTCGAGAAATGCTACGTGTTTCTTCGGTTTCTCTAAGAATGTCTCGTGCTAGTTTTTTAGGTCATCCGGAAGATTTCGGATGGACAACTGACATTGCACTTGCTTTTCTAACAAACTGTTTTCTAATGAATTTATAAAGTCAAACTGTCATTACATGTGTCTCATCAGAGCTGGCATAGATAGTGCCAGAATTTACAAGATTAACCACTATCAGGTTGTAAAATATTGTCAGGGGTCACCGTCTCGACCTTCTATTTGGTGAATAGTTCACGATAATTTTGTCTAAATTATTCACTCCTGATTTTGTTGAATTGTAAAAGCTTATTATTTCTAGTTTATGACTGGATTGGTCGGTAAATTTTGAGTTATGCATGGAGGATATCAAATTGACGGCTTTATTTTGTTTTGTCATTGAAGACCTATCATCAGAGGGGCCAGGAACAACCTCTTCCACTGAATTTTCACCGACCCTTTCATTTGCCTCATCCTCAGTGTCTTGCTCATCTAATACAGACTCAGTGTCATGTTCAGACTGTTTTATTTCATCCTCGGCATTGTAGGTATCATCAGAATCAAATTCTTCATCCCTCAGCTCAACCTCTTCAGGAAGAGCATCTGTTGACATTATTTTTATTTATTTATATTTTTCTCTTAGCAGAAAATATACCTATCATGCTGAAAAAAAACCTTGACGTATACCAAATTAAATAAATAAATATTGGCACAAAATTATGTTCAAGAATCTGTTTGTAAATATTTTTTTTCTGCAAATACATTTCTTGGAGATGGTGAGAAAGATAAAGGAAAAAATGTATGCAATCAATGAACAATTGAAAAATTTTTGAATATAATTAATTGCATTGATCTTGAATGTAATCTATCAAGAACATAAATCAATAAATTAGTTGAAAGTTTAATTGACAGGAGGAACCATTTAGTAATATATCTCTCTCTCTCTCCTTTTTTCTTCTCCTCCCCTCCTAAAGAACTCTCTATGGTATTTAGAAGAGTAAATAAAAATATGTATAAAAATAAATTGAGAAGAAAGGCATGCTAAGCAAACACATTCAATATAAAACTTGTCATTACTGGTTTTGTAGGTACCCTCGCACGTAGTAGAAAAAAATGTTACAGGTAATACACGTCTGTAAGATGAGCACAAATGTTGACACTTCAAGTATTAGGCATCTCTTAGACGTTGTACGTTTTAGTTATGACCTTACTGAAACCACAAAACACAACTGATCGGCTTGAAACTTCACAAGCGTTCTTTAGACCAGCAGTTCTCAACCTGGGGGGGGGGGGCGTAGAGAAATTTCAGGGGAGGCGTGAGTTTAAAAAACAGCAAAATAAGAAGTAAAACTAACTGTAATTTACTGTACTCAATTTTGCACTCAGAATGTAACCGTAACATATTTTCGACATACGAACACGGTAATTGTCGTACACGATAATTTTTTTAATTGCAAAAACACGATAATTGTCTTACGTCTGGACGTTGAAAGTGACCTGAGGTGTGCTTTGTCATAGTTACAACCTTATATTCAAAAACTTGTCAAGGACAAACAGTGCCAGTCCTCTCATTAATGTTGTGAAAGTGACTGGTATTACATGCCAACCTCACCTAGATCCTCGATTACCTCAAATATATTTGATCTGTATTTAATTCTTTAATTTCATATGTTCTAATAATAATATGTTCCAAATTAAGATATGAGTAGTAATATTAAATTTTGTGTATGAATTATCTATCTATATTTTCATTTAATAACCAGATTCAGTTTGAAATTCCGATTGTATTACTTGTATTGACCACATATGGTGGTGATGGTGGGAAGGGGGGGGGGGCGTGACCTCACATCAGTGTTCAAAGGGGGGCACAGAGCCTGAAAGGTTGAGAACCCCTGCTTTAGACTATCTACCATGAGCATGCACTGAAGGTTTCATTTGGCAAGTAGCGCTAAAGTATGAAATACGGGAAATTAGCAAACCTAAGTGTCTCTGTGATGTGTTGCCAGTTAAGGGTTAAGAGCTAATTCTTCAAGAGTATTTAGATGATCTTTAATTGTGGTAACTGTTTAAAATGCATAACTTAATGTATTTCATAAAAAGCAGGTGAATTGAACTAACTGAATGAGACTAACTGAATTTTTTTTAATTTTTTTTTTTTTTTTTTTTTTTTTTAATTTTTTTTTTTGTTTGTTTATTTCCTGAAGCTGTAACGTTTTAGCTGGAGTTATTTTCGAAAGTTATTTTATCATTATTGAAATTCAGTTAGTTCAAATAATAAACCTTATAACATTTCTCATCAAATTATTTACTTTTTCTGAAATCAGTACGAAACTTAACGAAACCTACGCCAGCACTTTTATTGCCTATCAGGAAATGTAAAAATTATAGCCCTAGATCAGCAGTGCATAACCAAAGAAACTATGGTATGTATGTATCATAACTAAAACTAGCCTGCTTGGTAGGAAAACATCAGTAAAGCTCCAAAAAATGTACACTAGTCCAGTTCCTCCCGATATTCATGCTTGTTGTTAATAAGTTACATTTAGAGTTAATGTTATAGCAATTATGAATAATATTTCAGGTTTGCCTCAAATGAGATTTTACATGCTTAACATGTTGATAAAATTTGCCACAACTTGCAAGCATATTTGGATCAACCATGGGCTCGAAATACTATGCCAAAGGGTATAGTGTGGTAACATGTTCCATAGTTCTGGATTGCCATACTCATATTGAATATTATTTTGCATATTTCTATTTCAATTTTTTATTATGCAATTTTGACTTATATGTAAAATTATTTACATCAAAATGGTGAACTTTACTTGTTCTTTTATATAATTATTATTAATCTTATTCATTGTACACTTTTTTTAAAATACATGGCTGCTCAAAATGATGTGTTTGGGCAAATTAACAGCGACAAATGCTAGTAAACAGTAGAATTAGGCTTTTTCAAGCTGATATTGCGTCTAGTACAGAAAGATGCTAAATTTCAGTTTTAAAATGTAATCACCTAATCCTGCAGCATTTTAAAAAATCTGGCATGGTATAGATATTGTGTAGCATGTGTTATTTTAAGAAAGTAAAATGACAATGATTCAAGTTTTACAGTAAGTGTAGTCTATTTTATTTATTATTTCCTTATAGGTTCACGAGGAAGTCAGAGTATATGATGACCTTAATATTCTTCAGCGTATGAAAACTGCTTATGAAAACAGTCCCCTGGCTGATTTATATGTCTGTGTTAAAGAAAAAAGAAAAGTTAAGGTAAGGGCTATTTATTTGAATTGAATCAAAGTTAATCTGAAAATTATTAATGTTTTCTTGGTTTGATAATGAGGCCCTGTATGGAGTTACATGAAGGTTGGGATTTTCAGTTTTTTCACATTATACCAACCTCTTTGTGAGGAAAAACTGCTCTCATATGCTTGCAGAGACTGCTGTCTAATCTGTGGAACATTTACTTGCAAATCGTAGGCATACTCACTGTACCATGATGTTAGGTGTGTGAAATTTGAAGATTTGTTTTCTTATGTAATTCTGGTCCTTTTCTTGCATATACTTATACAGATTATTAAAAATACAGATTATTAAATATACAGATTATTAAATAATAAAATGTTTGCTTATATAACTTTTATTGGCTGTATCCTGTTACATGGTCCACCAGGTTTTGATTAATTGGCCAAAAAGCCAGATGCACTGCTTTGGTTTGGTTAACTTTGTCTTCTGTTTAGTCCTTTTATTCTCCTTCACAATTTCTTTTTCTTATTTGAATATTTGTTCTTGATTAGTTGTTTTTCAAACTGTTGACTAAACCCTTTGGATTAGCGTAGATTTTTCAAATTTCTTGTCGCTTTCTGTGCATTCCACTTGCTGATTGACAGTGTTTCCTCCTTTACTTAAAAACGGCTGGGGGGGATTGTCGGGGTCCCCCCCCCCTCTGCCCCCATTGACTAAATAAACATAATTTTGAACTTAAAGAAAGTTAACCACACTAAATGGTATACTTGTCTCCAAAAAATGTTATGGTCTTGTCAATGGTGTTTTATACTTGTATAGTTTTCTAGGAAAACTAGACTTTAAAGTTTGAAGGTTTTGGTGTGTTTTTCTTTTGTTTCTTCTCCTTTTTAAAAAAAAAAAGATAAGGTAAAGTTCAGTACAGATATTTAAATCATATGGAGTGCATTCACTGATTGTTATGCCTAGTCAAGGCTTTCTGTGCAATTATATTTCACTCAGCTATTCTTTTGTTTTGTACTTTTTAGATGCAATTTGATTCAATCAATTGTATTACCAATTGTCTCTGTGTAATGTTTTACTAAGAACTTTGGTGTTGTTCTACACTAAAATATCATTCTACTCAACATCTTTCCTATTTTAACCTTGATTTGAACTCATCTGTGAATTGTCTAACTCCCTCCCCTTATCTTAGCTGCTGTGACCTTCCTGTCTCAGTCCAAAACTGTAAGAAACTAAATTTGGAGAAACTGTTAATTCCATATTTAAAACACTCAACATTCTCTGTTATTGGCCTGAACTGTTCTGTTAATTCAGTTTAAAAAAGGGGAGAGAAATAAAATACAATTCCAAATTTTCCTCGTCTGACATAAGATCGAATTTTAATGCATTATATAAATAAATATCCCCCCCCCCCCCTGGAGGCGGGGACTAGACTTAGAACTGGTTTTTTGCAAACCTTTAGCTGTTGGCAACATAAGACTTGGAGCAGGTAAGTGAATCATCCCCCCCCCCCCCCTCCCTCCCTCCTTCAGTTTTAAATTTTAAGTAGTGAAACTGATACAGATGTGAATGCAACAAATCTTTTCAAAACAAGTGACTTTTTTATATTGATATATGTTCAGGTGTTGATCTCAGTTTCTCTTGTGTTTATACTTTTACTCATAATCTGGATTTATTACCATTAGATGAAGTCATTTCAAGTATTGACTATTACAGTCGAACCCCCGTTATAACGAACTTCAAGGGACCAAAAGTTTTGTTCGCTATATCTGAACCATTACTAATGATGTTAGATTTCACCAAAATGTGTAACTCATTAGTTGTTATGTATATTCAATAATGATTTTGAAAGAATGATAAAATCTATTAAAAATGATCGTTAATGAATTAAATTGACTAAAATCGATTAAATTAAACTAACACAATACTAATTAAATTAACTAAAAATGAAGACAAATGGAAATAAATTGATTTTATCTTTAATAGTTGCTCACTGTTTTGATACAGATTAATCGGTAATCTGCTGCTGACGGGATGCCGATTGTTCAAAAAACATTTTATGAATTTCTTTGTCTAATACATCAAATGACTACAACACTCTTTCTTCCAATGTTTGTGGTTGACAAAACTTACTAATTACACTCATCGCTGCTGTAGCATCTGAGATGGTGGAGATTTTCGTCATTTATGTGCTCCTCTTCATCAGCATCAGATTGCAGAATCTTCGATTCAGAATGATTCATCTTAATTTCTTCCACCATATCTCCATCAGTCAGATTTTCACATGTAATGACTTCATTATCACATGTTTCGAACAACTGCAACGCCGCAATGATGAAATTTTGTGCTTTTCTATCCACATCATGATAAGTAAATCTTTGCTTCTTCAGCATTCGTTGTATCTTCGACATTCTTAAAAAGTTTGAAAATTAAAACATTCAGTTGTCGACTGAAAAAAATATTCGTTATAGCCGATTCTTAAGATTTCGGAGGTTTGCTATAAAAGGATAAATTAGCATTAAATACATAGGAAAAACGGCAGGACCAAAATTTTTGTTCATTATATACCAGGTTTGCTATAACGGGTTCGACTGTATACAAGAATAAAATTTAAAATGATTTAATATTTTCTTCCTTGGCCATCAAAAAATTTTACTGAACAGGTAACCATTGGACATTGTCAGGAGATAATACATGAAACAGCTGGAAGCGAATGTAATGGTGATAATTTAATAAATACTATGTCATAAGAGAAATCTCTGTCAATATGTTCTTTATTTATGACTTTTTGAGGGTGAGAGATTGTCTAAGTAATAATTAAGATAAAAAATAACGATTTGAAAATAATGTTACAAAACGTCTTGTTCATCAAGCATATTGTTTATCCTCCATAATTATACTCCTGTATTTAGTTCTGGAATAGGACTAAAATAGCTTCAGGGACTTCATACAGAGGAAAGTGCTGATTTAGTCATTTCATGTATTGGATAGATATTAGATATTTTGAGCATTCTTGGATGCCTATTGGGCAGTATTTGAATTGATATTCTCTTAGGAATTAGTAAGTCTGATCTTTTATTTTGCCTTCGTTTCAGATTTGGACGCAGAAATTATAAAGGAGGTTCGGGGTGTGATGACTGGATACATACAGGCTTTTGATAAACACTGGAACCTAATTTTAAAAGACGTGGATGAAGTATACCTTAAACAAAGAAAAAAACAAAACACCATTCCTCAGGGATGTATCCGCCAATGAAAATCTACCCGATATGCCCTTGAAAGTACCTAAGGAAAAGAAGACTGAAGCTGAAAAGACCGAAAATACTGCACCAAAACCTAAGGATACTGCAAGTGAAGATGAAACTGCAGAAAAGACCGAGAAAAAGAAAAAGAAGCGAGTTAAAAAAAGCAAGACTACTTCTGAGAAAAGGCAGGTCGATAAACTTTTCATCAGGGGAGATAATGTTGTGATGATCTGTCCTATATTAGAGGAAAGTGGTAGCAGTGAGCCTGTAGAAGAGGTTGAGGAAGAACGGGGCAGTGGTTAACCCTTATTATTTAGAACTTTTTGAATCCAATTCTTATTTTCTAATTGTTTTCCGTTATTTATAACGAGATGTGAATTTTTGTATTATTTAAACTTTGGTAAAAGTATTTTACTAAATGTTTCGTGGCCATGTAAAAGCATGTAAATTTGTATCTGAAAAGTTTGTACGTTTTCTCATTTGCTGTGAGAGCAAACATACTTTTAATCTTTTGTTTATTTGTTTATTCTATGAGAATAAACCTCATAACTTTTATTGTTTTCTTTACTTGCAGTCTCCACCAAAATGTTATAGATGTGTTATGTAGTATTGGCTTGCTGGCTTGGGGCAATGAAAGTATGTTAGGGTGCATAGCGTCCATAGAAGTGCTGAAATTTGAAGGCGTGTTTTCAAGGCCATCTAGTGCTGGAATTTTTGTGGGCTTGGAAAAGTTCATATTTTTTGTGTTAAACTATCATTACTTTTCCTAAGCTAAGAATATGGTTTTTTTAATATTGCTTATAATTAGCCCTATCTGCTCTGGACTGCCATTTTCATAATGCAGAGACTGGGGTGCGCCATGAAGTATGTTTAGGCTTACAATTTTCAAAAATAGTACCATTTTACCCATCAATGTTCTTGAATTTCAACTGAATTTTTTCTATTTTAAAAAGTTCCATAATATTATTCCAAAGGATTTCTCAGATGGTCAGTGTGATACATTTTGTTGCTATTATTTCCATGGGGGATATAGTTAAAATATTCACTAAAACTATGGAAATGTGTTGAACAATCATAGGTGACTTTAGGGAATAAACTATTCCTCTGCATTTATCTTTTAATTTCAAGAAAGGAATTAAATATAGTGACTTGCATAATGTAATGTAAGGACCAGGGCTTGAAATGAATATGAAACGATATGGAAAATTCCGATTGAAAGTGGCTTACATAGAATATTTATTTATCCATATAACAACCATTATTTTCGGATGGGTTTGATTTTATTCCATAGATTTTTAATCACTCCTGGATATTGATCCAACCTGAGCTATTCATTTTCTCCCATTAAGGAACTGTTCTGGGCCGGAACGATGAAATATCTCTCAAAAGATTTTGCTCCTTTTTTTTTTTCTTTGGCTAAATTTTCAAAGAAGTTATTCCGACGGCTAGGATTTAAAAAATTTTCTAGATCTTTTATAACTGAAACTTTTTCTTTATATATCTACAGTGGCTCTCAAAAGTGTTCGTACACTTAAGATTTTCAATGAAATAGGTTCTATCCATTAAATAAAGTGAATATTTCCGAATGGGTATTTAATAATAGATCTATAATCTATTCTTACAAAACATGAAATATTTTTAAAACATAGTAAAACTGTATTTTAAGAACCAATAATCAAAAGGTAACAAAAACTTTTATCTCACAAAAGTCATCGTACACTTGTAAAAAATCTCTACCTATTAGTAAATATTCAAAATTTTTGTTAATTAATATTTAGTAGAATATCCTTTAGCATCCACAACAGGTTTTAAACGTCTGGGAATAGATTGCACTAGTTCTTTTGTAATTTCTGCATCAATGTTCATCCATTCTGTCAATAATTGTTTTTAGTTCACTTTTCATATGAATGTCGTGTTTTCGTACTCGAACCTCCAGTTTCTCTCCAAATATGTTCTATTGGGTTTAAATCTGCTGATTGAGGTGGTGATTTTCAAACTTATGGACAATTATAGAGACACCAGAGGCGAACGTTGGGAGCCTAGGATCGTATCTTGATAAAAATAGCAAATTGGTTTCCGATACCCAAATGTTTGGGCTGATATTTTAAATTGCCTCTTAAATATTTATATAAACAGCATGTTTCATTCTGACAATCATAATACCAAATTACTAGTCATGATGGCTGACATGCAAACCCCCCCCTTCCACCCACACACACATACAAGGACAACCTCCACTGCCATGCTTAACTGTTCCTACTAAGTTCTTGGGATTAAGTTCGTGTTTTTTTCTTTTCCATACAATTATACGCCCATCGGAACCAAAAATGTTAAACTTGCTTTCATCTGCAAATAAGACATCATTCTAATAAGTTGGGGACTTATTTATCATTGATGAGTGTGAAGGAAAGCCTAAGCTTTCTGTTTTTCTCACAAAAAATTTTCTATGGGCAGAACACCCATGTAATCCACCTGCTCTTAGAACTCATCGAAAAGTTTTGGGTGAAATTGGAGTAGAAAATGTTTCTTAAATTCTGCAGAAACTTTTACAGCACTCAAACATGGATTTTTTGCAAATTTCTAATTTAAATCTGATCACGTTTTGTTAACTTGCTGGACGACCTTTTCTTACCTTGTTTTCACATCCGATTTTCTGCTTTAAAGCGTTTTATCACATACTGCACAATAGAAGGGATAAATTAAGTAATTTAGCAATATTCCGAACTGATTTACCACTACTACTATTAAGAAATATATTGATCGACAAAGCCTGTAAAGAGTGTAGGGAAATGGTTATTTTTTTTTCACAAATTCTGTTTAAGGACGATTTTTCGCGGTCCCTTGAAAGTCGTTAACAGAGAGCCAAACACTGTATTAAAGTGGATGACGTGGAATCGGAAAGTTTGAAATGTGATGAGGACAACACAAGTATAGTAGTGTATAGTACAAATGTTAAGAAAGTGATTGCTACACTGGTGTAAGAAATTAAGAGAAATTTGCAGATTTGGTCGATTATATCTAGAACTACGTACCGATTTTAATGAAATTTGATATGTACATACATTGATACAATACAAAGCAAATAACCATTCAATAATGTAATACAACACATGATCGTGCGTAACACTCTGTTGGAGTTGGAAGGTAGAACAGCGGTTGCAGAAATAAACAAAAAAAATGGGTTAATAGGGGGTATGGTCCCCTCTTACAAATATACAGGTCTCGCAGCGTGATTTCATACTTGAAATAAGGCAGTTTAATCATTTCCGGTGGCAATTGGTCCCCCACTCGTTCAGCAACGCTGTTTTCATTCGTCTGATGATTCTCGGACGGGGGGTTGCGAGTTGCATTGCCCTCCCCAGAGCGTTCAGGACATGTCTTATAGGGTTAGTCTGGAGATCTGGCTGGCCAATCCATCCGGCGAATACCTCACTCTAGAAATTCGTTTACCAAAGAGCTCTATGTGGGCTTCGCGTTATCGTCCATTAAAATGAACTCGGGGCCAACTGCACCCCTGAAAAGGCGAACATAGGGCTCCAAGACCTCACACCAGTCACCAGTGCCTCTTTCAAAGACATGGAGAGGTGTGCGGCCATCCACATGATGCCTGCCCAGAACCAGTAAACCTCCTCCGCCATAATGGCCCTGCGGGAAGTGCCTAATCAATCGAGAATGTAGCTGGGCAGGAATGGGCTTCTGGATTCTTCGAGAACGTTCAGTGGGGGTATATATAATCCCCGAACATAGATAAAAGAAGGAATAAAAGCTGTTACAAAAGGAGGATGCCGCCGAGCTTCCTGCTGAGCTAGAGAACCTGTGATGCAAGCGGAGACGACTCGAGACTTTTCTCCCTTGGCGATATCGTGATGTCACCGCGAAATTAATAATTTTTGGAACGGAGTTCTTTTTGCGCGGCTTACAGTAGAGTGAACTGGCAGGTATCGTCACGTAAACGGGAAGAAAAAGCGTTAGGCCGTTTCATAAGAGCTTTTTTCTCAAGGACTCTGTGGCTGAATGGTTATCGCATCGGACATCGGACTGCAGTCCGATGCTCCGCATACTGCAGAGGTCCCCGTTCAATCCCCGCACAAGCGCTACCGGCAATTTTAGAACCCTTCACTGCACACTGTATCAAATTTGATACATAAGTTATTTTCCCCCATTTATAGTCAAAAGCAATATTTTTTATCCACTTGTGTACCTTGTATTAATTTTGAAACATCATAGCAATGCTTTTAATCACTGTGTAGTTTACATTTTCGTAGTGTAGATGGCAGCAGGGAATACAACTGGCGATCTCGGTAGAAAGATAGCCGTTCAATTCATACAGACCTGCCCTTAGTATTTGCTATATTTTCAGTATTTTAAAGTCAGTTTACATCTTTGAAAGTTTTATAAATATATTTTAGAGGTACGTAGCTTTATAATTATTAATAAAATACTTCTTTAATCTTTTTAAAAAATTCAAGTGATTTCAATTTATGTATAAAAAGTGTTATATGGTGGCTTACGCCATTTTTTTTTTAAGGAAATGGCGGGAGAAAAGTTTTTAACACAGAAAGAAATTGAGGAACTTATGAACAGATCGTGGAGTAATCATAGTGAAGATGAATCTGATTCAGAAAGCGATGGCAGCACAGGTGATCTTAATTATAAACCAAACAAAGCTTGTGATGTAAATTTTTTATGGCAGTAGTGATTCGGAAGATGAGGTATCATTACTTGATAATAGCGATGTTCTTCATCTGCCAAATGATGGGAACATGCCAAAAACTATAGAAATAATACAGGGAGAACAAAACCTGCAATCAACTGGAAGAAAATTAATTACTTCTAAATGATGATCAAATTTTATTCCGAGGTGATGAGACTCTCGCTCCTGAAATTATCATTTTAACACACCTCTAAATTTTTTTGTAGTTATCTTTTTACGAAGAATTTGAGTTGAGGCATATAGTTCAAGATAAGCAAATTTATTCGTGTGCAAAAAAAAAACCCAGAAAAGTGTGTCAATGTAACGAATTTAGAAAATAAACAATACATTGTATTTGTATAATGGTGTCTATTGTACATGTACGCAAACACAGGGCGCATATTGGGTCACCTGCCATAGGCAATGATGTAATAAAAGAATGTATGTCAGTAAAATGCTTGGAAAAGATAAGAGAAGGTTTCTACATTTTAATGACAACAGTAAACAACGCACCACATGATGACCCTCAGCATGATCGTTATATATAACTTCGACCAGTAACTTATTGTTTTAATTCACGCGGCGGTTTATATTGTGTCATTAATTTATTTTTGTTGGTGATTAAATAATAAAATTAATCTGATCAAAAATTATGCTAGGTAACATCTAAATCAAAATAATTTTATATTAAAATTTTTAATTTTAATAAAATAGAGAGAGAGAGTTGGTTGAATAAAAGAGTGCTGAGCTTTTTGGCGTGACAAAAATACACTAATATAATCAATAGAAATCTTACATATTAAATCACGTTTAGAGTTGAAAAAATAACGTAGGGAACTTCGTTCCTGACGGGGGTCCCCCGACCGCACAATATTTTTTTTTTTTTGTCTGCATTTATTCAAGATATGCAAGTAAAGCATAAAAAAACAAAAAAGAGCTGGCAGTAATTTTTTAAGGCGAAGTTTTTCATCATCCTCTGGCCAATGCCCAGGAATGTTGCCAAGCTCCCCACCAAATATCAACAGTTGCCCAAAGGGAAAATGTCTTTATTTGCTGATGATTAATGTTTAATACAACAGAAGGGAGAAAATATAAGTACAGTTGGTGAAAATGCAGAATGAGGGTATTGCCCAAGATGCTCAGGGCTATAAATAAGACCAAAAATAGAAAACTAAGTTGTGAAGTAATACCCCCACGATGGTCGAACGCTGCGTCGTTCGAATGGTGACGTCGGCAGAGACGCTTCAGCTTTTGTATAGACCAGACAGGTTTTGATACGGGCTGAAGTTCCCATTTAGAACGAGCTCTATGTTCCTGTTATTGATTTGGTTTTAAACCCTTTTATATATGTATATATAGAAACAAGTTAGCAATTAAAATCACTTATAGCTGAGCAGTCTCCTTGTTTTATCGGAATTTGTTATTTAGCTCGCTGAACCACCGATAATTTTGAATCGCAGTTGCGCGACATAAGTCTTAGATACTTAACATTATCAAACAAATGCCAGGCCATTGACCATCAGGCAACGAGTTCTCCAAATTTTTTTAACAATACAGTCCAAATCATTTTGTGTAGAACACTCGTTCAGATGAGCAGCATATGTCTTGTCCAGAGGTAGGACTGTTCACATGAGTCCGGTAGCGAGGCGTTAAAGGAAAGATGACGGTGAGACGAAAATAACCAATCATAGGCCTTAAAGTTTCGTTGCTAATAGTTTGGAGGTTTGTCAGTGGTTAATATATTTCAATACTTTAACGCTCCGCTACCGGACTCCTGTTGTGAACAGGGCCCTTACACAAGACACAATCAGGTGATTAGTCAATTAAACGAAAAAATGGTCACTAAGACAATCGTGTCCGGTCAAAAGTCTAAACTCGGCCACTGCAGCTGCACGGGGTGAATCCGGGAAACAGTGAGTCCACAAAGCACTAAATACTTAACAAGTATCACAATATATGATTGTTTCCCGCCTAGGTCTTTCCCGTACACTAGTGTAGGGTTGCCATAATTCTAGGACTACAGACCGGGACAATCTCCCCTCCCTTCTCGTTACGCTTCACCCCCCCCCCCCAAAAAAAAAAACAACAACAACAAAACTTTTATCGACAATCATACCTTTATTATGAAAAATTGCACAATCTTATAAAAATTAATTTAAAATATTTGAAAGACAAAAAAATTAAAGAAGAGGTTGATAATAAGTATACCAATAGCAAAAAGGTTCGATAAATGGTGAACATTTTGGAAGACTCAGTTCGACTGGAAAAATTTGATCTTTTTTGTGGATGCGCCTGTACTAAATCTAAAATAATATAATATAAATTAATGGGCGATTAATCTAATAAAACCAAATAGAATCTTACATTCCATTCTTTTCTTGCCTTCACTCTCCCTCTTCCCTGACTTCGGTGACTTCATTACAATCGCTCCTTTTTGCCCAATCATACTTTTCCGTTGTTTTCGTTTTTTGGAGCAGCTCTTTTCCCCTTTTATATAATGATAAATTCAATGCAAGACATTTTAATTTAAAATGCATTGAATTATGCTTTTCACTGTATCAACAGAAAGCAAATTGCGCTCATCTGACCACTGAGTTTTAATTAATGAGAACACACGTTCAACATACGCATTGTGCGGTGGTATGGCGAACAAGTATTGGTATATTTTCAGTAGATTATCTTTTCTTTCTGTCTCTTCAGTCTTTGTGAAATAGTATAACCATTTATCTGCATATCTTTCGTATCCATTCTTCATTTGTTTTATTTTCGATAAATGACTTCATACATTACTTCCTCGTGAATTGAATCCGTGAACAATATACCTATTTCACTTAAATATGCAATAGTTTTTTCAACATGTTCCCATTCTGGAACTTCGTGGAGAAGCATCCATGAAAAAACATCATATTTCGCCAGTGGAACTGACCACTTTGCCAAATAATTAATTCCAACGTTAAAAAAATTCTCTGCATCTTTTTCAAATTCTTCTTGTGTCATCGTAATTTCCTTATGTTTTTTCGATTTGTTGTATGTCTGGCTTGCTTGAATACCTAGGTATTTACTATGTAATCTCCCGTTAGTTGTTTCTTTGTGTCCTCTAAAATATTTTTCACTGCAATGACAGTTATGATAGATTTTTCAAGCTTTTTAATTTGCTTTTCAATCAAAAACATTTGGCTGTGTACAAACAAGGTGTAAAGTTATGATAATGGATTTTTAAAAAATCCATTAACGCTTTAGGTGGATTTTTTTCTTCAAAGAAAAAATTTTTCAACGGCTCCCACAACCGTACTATTCTTTCAATTGCTGGAAGGAGCGATAACCACCTACTTCTTGAAGGGGATAAGATATTATTAACGTGACCTCAGCAGACTCACAGAAATATTTAAGTCTTTCATTTCTTACAGTATATATCGAAAAAAATTTATATTTTAAAACTACAGATTCTATATCTATTGACAAGACATCGGCGGCAGTAGAAGCTGTATTGTGCATAATGTGCAGGGCAACCGACTTCTTCTATATTTGCAGACAGCGTTTCTTTTAATTTATAAAACATTATTTATGCCGCGCCTATCTCTTCCTCCGAAATTTGTATTTGTGTTATCAGCCCCAAATGCCACTAGGCCTTTTACTGATATATGATAATTTTTTACCGCCTCTAGACAAAATGACGTTATTGTATCCGACGTTTCATTAGGCAAGGTTTGTAAATCCAGGAGTTTTACTTTTAAGCCATCATTTTCCGAGAAATAATGGATCAGTATTGGAAACACCTTCATATAGGTATAATTACTAGAATCAGTAGAAATTCCGTAAAAAGGAATTTTTTGTATCTCCTGTTGAATTAGTTTTATGGAATAGGTGCCAGTATATTTTTAACTATGGCAGTTGCTTTTGTTCTTCCCTTGATTGTTTCTTTGCAATTCTAGAATCAGTACATAATGGAATTCAGTTTTGTTGTGCAGTCTAAGGAATTGAATGGTTTGATGGTGTTTAACAGTTTTGTATGCAGTTGTTAATTCTGCAGCACATATTAAATATTTTCTGGAGAATTTTCTTTAATAAGATGGGAATATGTTATTTGATGAAGATGCCGATATTAATTTTGAACTGTGATTTCCTGATTTTTGTGGTCTCTTACGCTCGATTTGCCACCATGACTTACGGATATATAATATTGCAAATAGTACAAAATGCCTCGTATTAATTTTTCCCTCTTTTAATACATGACCACTGCTTTGTGAAGTCATCAGAAAAATGACATTTTCTTTTTGGCATGGTTGTTAAAATTATTCAAATTCAAACAATAACTAAAATACAAAATTAATCGGTAATATGAAATAAACTAATATAATTATTATATAGACAATAATAAAAAACTTACATCAAAATACCGAGCCTCCTGAATCTAAATTCTAAACAAATAACAAACGGATATTGTCACTGGACAGTAGGAGTAGATTAATCGCTACTAATTACAGAGCATACGCGCTTCTGTCACATCAGTGTTGTCCGTTGGCAAAGCGCGGGATGATAACTGGTGTAGGGGGATGGGAGAGGGCGGAGGTGTTCTTCGAATGTCGGTGTTGCCACGTGCGCGTATCAATACTAGATACTAGCTGACCCGTACCCAGCTTCGCTCGGGAACATTTCGTTATTTTTGACTTACATGTTTAAATATATATAATTCATTCGTAAATTTTAAATCGACCGGGACAAATGAATCTTGGACCGGGACACGGACCTCGAAACCGGGACATGTCCCGGTGTACCGGGACGTATGGCAACCCTACACTAGTGTCCTCGGAATGTTTAGAATTATCTCCTTTCTTTATGATTTCACTGCCCTCCACCCTATTTTCGTTCACCGCAACCCCCCCTCCCCCCCCTGGATAGTTCCACTTCCTCCCGGGGTGGCGGTATCGTCCATTTTGTTAAACCCTGATCTAGACACTTCTGTCATTGTCAGAGCCGCGTGCCCATGAAGCTATAAGACCCATACCCTCACCTCGTCTGCGAGCATTGATTCTCTTCCCTCCGATGGAAGCCTCCAGCAGCCATCTTCATCTCGTCGTTCTTTTTTTTTTTTTCTAAATTTATTCGGACGAATTAAGCTGGCGTGCCTGCTCATCACATAGAATGCAAAATGCCCAATAAAAGAATTATACTGCGATCCTAACATCTTACGGAAGCAAAGCGGGGTATTTCAACCTTTCTCCCTCCCCTGCTAGGTACTTTGTCAACTACATGACTTTAGAATATATTTAAAATCACCAATGGCAACGGTATCGCTAAAGCGCTTAGTTGCTTATTGTATTTATTTCTGTCATGAAGTTAAATGCCCATGAATTCTGTGTATTCTTAGAAATTAATAGTAAAGAGTGTTGCCCTTAGCGACAAACTTTTGCAGCTTTTAGAATGGGTCACAGACTGAAATTTCATTGATCTAGATGCTGAAAAAACAGCTAATCAAGCAAATTTAATTTACAGGTATTTTTTTTCTATGTTGTTTTGCTATGATGCGAAAATGATATACAGTAAAACCTCGTTTATCCGGACTATCCTGGACCATAGGCTATCTGACAATCGAAAGTCCGGATAATACGGGTAATACGAGTAAGAATCAAAACAAAATCCTTAACTAAGCAGATTTTATTACGATAAAAAAACTATGTGCTTTGTAATTAAATTACATAGTATTGTTTACAAGACGTGAAAAGTTAACCGCTATTTGATGTACTTGTAGTTACGTTCTTGCTATCATAGTTAAAAATTATTATCTAATGTGAACATTAAATAAAAAATGTCTACAAATCTGATCTGGAGGTAAATGAGGGCTGGATAAACGAGGTTTTTACTGTATATGATTTCCACATTTTGCGCCTTTTTTTTTTTGTGAGTGAAGCTAAATACAATACAATACATGTAACTATTACTCTGTTTAAAACTGCATATGCTCAGCCATGGTATATGTGTTTTTAGCAAATTAATAGAATACTACTTTTTGGTCAAGGTTGGTGTGCTATTAAAATACTCTCCACGATTTCAAGAAATTGCTCCAAGACTTTTTACAGAAACATTTACATCATTTCAGCTTGTTGGATTCTCCGACTTTCCCACTATGTGGCCTTGGAGACCACTTCTATATTTGGTCCAGGGCTTACTGACGTTGCAAATAGAAATTTTGTGAAGTATGACTTTTCATTTCGTTCAAGACTGTATTGGACTGCCCGACACAGACTGATGGTTGAAAAAACCAAAGTCCGGCATAAGTTTAAAAAAAAGTTTTGAACTGTTAAAAAATAATTGCAGTAAAAGATAAAGTACACTAGGAGCAATTCCATATCCTATGCCGTACGGCCAAAAGTTGTCAAATTCCACCAAATGGAGTTCTCCTAATGAGAAATTAAAAAAAATACTATTTCGTATTGTTTTAAAACTTTTAGCTTGACAAACAATATACTTTGTATGAAATTCACAATAAATAGTGAATAAACATCAGAATATTTAATTAAAAATATTGAATGCAGTATTTATCTGTAGTAAATATTTAAACAGCCCAATATTAGGATAGTGTCCAAATGTATAAATCAGTTTCAAAAAGTAGGTCAGAATTGAATATTTTAAAAATACGTCATAGGATAACTTGTAAAAAATGTTCTGAGGGAAATAATATATTCAAAGTACAAGAATTTTATTTTTATAAATAATCTTAAAAGCTAGAAAATAAACATGTAAATACTTCAATTAGACTCAGTAAAATACAAAATTTGTAAAAAATAAAGTAGGATGAAGTGGGGTAAGTGAGGAATGCAAAATCATATAGTTCAACTTTGAATTTAAATAAGTTTTTAAGAAGGTGTTGTTTTGTATGAAAATTTGCATACATACTTTTGGTCTACATTTATAGTTTTATTTTTTTTAATCTATGTACACCTTTTTTTTGCTGTAAATATTTAAAGATTTGTGTTTTGCATTCTCACTTGCCCCGCACTTCGGGCAAGTGAGAATACGGGTCCCAATAATTCATAGTTGCTTATGGCAAAATAAGTAGGGCAAGGGAAAGAACAGATATTTCATGCTGAAGCGAAAGGGTATTATTATTATTATTATTTTTTTAACATTCTTTCATTGTGAAGGTATTTGTTGTTCAAGTTAGCAGTGTCAGCAACGTCTGAATATTAACAAAATACAGTATATTTATATTATTTGTTTTGGAGTATCAAATATTATGTTAAAAGTTCAAAAAAAAAATTTTTTTTCCTTTGCCTAGGCCCTACTGAATATTGTAGGACCAAAAAGGACACGGGGGAAAAAATAGTTACGTGCTTTCCAGACCTCGGCCATTCCAGAAACACATAAGTTGTCATCTGGTACAAAGGTAACTCAGAAATAGTGACAGCAGAATTAGAAATTCAGTATTTTCACACACAGTTTTTGTAATGTCCACTTCTCTCACATTCACTACCAGTCAGTCTAAACAAGTTAGTTTATTACAATTCACTTCTACAAACCTACACCAAAAAACTAGTTTTAGTTGCATAATTTTCTTTTTTTTTAATATTAAAGATTAAAAACAGTCATTAGCTGTTAAGAACTTGGCAGAAGGTGGTTGTAGGGTGGTCATGAAGTTTCTCCAGCTAAAAAGCAATTTTGTGAAGAAAAAAACTATTTATATGACTGTTATAACAAAAAGATAGGTTTTTCAGTATATGGGGCAGAGTGAGAACTGCTGTTCTCACTTGTCCCGACACAAAATTTTATGAGGCAAGTGAAAACCCTGCACTAACTGAGTAATGCAAAAAAAAATGGTTTTTATATATTTTATATGTATTCTTCATTTAAGAAATAAGCGAGTATTTTCTAAATAACTCTATGTGTTTTGGTTAGTTAGGTTTCCTTTTTCTTCTTTTTTTGCAGTAGTACTTGATTTTGGGTACCTTAGTAAAATGCAAGGGTTTGGAGGTATAAATTTTTTTTCTATAAATAAAAACTTAATATCACAGTGGAGCAAGAATTTCCTACAAAGTACACTTGAAATTGTTTTTAAGTTACATTTTTTAAGGTTTTAAGCTTGTGTTCTCAGTTACCCCACTCTCCCTTCATAAAATTTAAAAGTCTGTAGCAAGATATTTGCAATGTATATAGAAGAATGAAAAAGAAACAAGGTGATAATAGCATTATTGTTGAATTGTTAAATAAATATTAAAATTTTAAATATTTCCAAAGTATAGAAATGAAATTATAAAACTAAGAAGGAACTGAAATATTTTAGAAAAGGTACAAATTAACTAAATCAAAAATGAATCGTTTATTTGAAAAAATAGAATTCAAAAGCACTAACAAAGGTGAAGTGATGCATCAGATGCACTCAGGCCTGGAGTAAGACCTAAAATCTAAGATGAATAACCAAGCTCTCATCTTCCAGATTTTATTCCTTGTAAAGGAGGAAAGTAAAATGCTATGAAAAGAATTCAAAATATTTTTCATTCACTGACAAATAATTCATTATCTGAAGATAATTTCAAATTTATTGGCTAAACACATCTAAAAAACATCATCACTGAGGGGGCATAATCACTGGCCCTTTGTGATGGAGAGCAAAGCTTTGCTGGATCAAGTTTGCAGCCCTATTGAGCCATTAAACTGAACAATAAAAACATTTATTATAAAGATCACAATCCCATTGTTGCAGAACATAAACAAAGAACCTCTCATATTATCACCAAATTTGTTGCTATAGAAAATCCAGCATTTCTCCCCAACATTCATGTTTTGGGTGTTTTTTAAATTTGATTCCACACTTAAAATATATTAAAAAATTGTTGAAATATCTAAAGCTTATTAAAGTTAACAAACTGTCGTTTATTTGCATTAAATTTTTGAAAATTATAATAAAATTGATATACATTGTTAATTTCATGCAAAACTTGCATAGATAGAACCTCTTATATAATTAATTTTCCACATACATGATGAACCTGGCACCGAATTTAGTAAGTTTTACAGCTTGTCACTATGAGCAGCAATATGCAATTTAGGCATTACTTTCTTGTTTCATTCTTCTACCAGTGAACTTTTTTATTTAGATTGTATTTGAAATCATTTTTTTATGCTAATTTGTTTTTTGTTCATTCAGTGTTAAAATTTTTGATGACAGCATTTATAAACAACATTCATGCTCATCTTCATTGCAACAAAGATAACAGCAACAGCATTATATGCAATGTGCCTAAGTATTCATCATTTTAGGTACATCATTCATTCTAATATGCTTGTTTAAAAGTTTTAAATCAATGTATATTAAACAATATGATTTAAAAGTGAATACTTGGTATTTATAATTGAAATTCTTACCAAAGCAAAAATAAAATTATATAAACATTTCAGAACTGTACACAATTAGTAATATATTACACATATAATGTTAATTTTCTCAGCACCATACATTCTAAAGACTTTAGAAACATTTCAAGATTTACAAAATCTTTATTAACTGATATTTATAACAGCCTTGTTATGATTTTTATTGAAAATCCTAACAAGGCTGTCCATTGTCAATAATAAATTGTTGAAATTACCTTGACAGTTATAATTCGAATCATTATAACTGTCAAGATAATTTCTAGTACTGATGCTTGTTTTTAAAGTTCATTCTGTAGAATTATCTGGAATAAACTTGTCCTATCCTGTCTAGCTTTGTATGGTATTTGTTTAAAACAGTGGACCTGAAACATTTCTTTCCAGTTACTTATTGGTTCATCTGCATTCTTGTAATCAAATATCCTTTTTCATTCGGTAAACGTGTTTCCTGAAATTCTGGAGTAACTTCTAAAATAAGTCCACAAGCTCAGTGGCTCCGACTAAAACTTTTTCAAAACCAGATTGTCTATATTTAGTCAGGCATTCTAGAAGGTTTCTAAATGATCACAGTATTTCCTTTCAGACATATTTTAAATTTTTCTTCCTGTGTATCTCTGTACTAGCACAGGGCCCAATAAGTCCAATCCGATTAAAGCCAGCCCTGCCTTTCATAATTGATTTTTTACATATATTCTATCTTTTATGCATAGTGTTGCTAAGGCTGTCTTATGAATATTCATATAATTTTAATTCCGTGCTGAACTGTGGTGAATTTACTTTCACAGACTTTTTTTAAAATTTTATAAAGAGAACACTGATAAGCAACCAAAATTTGTTGTCTTGATGTAGACATGCAAATCTTCTCAGGGCTAAAAACAGGGCTGTTCCTAGGGTAGCTGCCGCCTGTGTGCGGGAATAATTCCCCCCCCCCCCCCTCATACCGTATGGATTAATTGAAATTTCTCTGAAATATTTTTGCCTTAAATGAAACAACGAATTACAGAAAATATTATAAATTCAGTTTATTTTTTAATTTTACAACCTAACATAATAATTATTAACGTATTGATATAATAACCAAATGAATACATTATATTAAATACATACAACACATATCTATTGATACATATACTTAATAAGTCAGTCAAAAAGCTTAAATAATCTTTGCTTTTCTTGCCTTTTTTAGTGCAAATTCTGTTATAATATCTGATACATCTATATTTTCCGAAATGTCCTTTTCGATACTAATCTATACTTATATATAAAGAGAGAGAGCGATTTTGTACGTGGAGGGTAATCTTCAGAACCACTGTACCTATTTGAAAAATTCTTTCACTGTTTGAAAGGTACATTATTCCAGATGGACATAGGCTATATATTATGTATATCTGATCAGTAAAAATAAAGTTAGGGGCTTAATCCTAACAATCTCCATTGTTACCGCTACTGTCCTCTACCGATTTTTGTTCCGAATTTCACCGATCCTTATCGTGGTGCTATCGCGGTGGGCTTCTGTTCTGACGCTAACGGTTCGAACCTATCCGTTCTCAGGCACGCCTTTTTCTTTTAAAAAATTATTTTAATTATTAACTAACATAAAATTAATTTAAGGTATTATTTAGGTTATTATTAAGGTAAAAAAAAATTTACAATTTATTGGCTATCAACTGGAAATTTATTGGTATAATATTTGTTCAACCCGGACAAAGTCGGGACGGGCCGCTAGTAATAGATAAGTCTGAAAGCCTTTCTTGTCCCATTGCTGATCTCAAATAATTTTTATTATTTTAAGTTTTGAAAAGCTTCTCTCCACGCTAACCACAGTCACAGGTAATGTTAAAAAATTTGTATGGCAATCACTAAATTTGGAAACAGATAGATGAGGTTATTTGTAAACAGGTATTGAATCACATTTAACGCGTTCATTTCAGGGAAATGTAGGGTGTAAGGTTGTCAAATTCATCGCATAAATCTTCAGCTATAATATCTTTTTCATTTTTAAATGGATCATGTAACATATTTTCCACAGTTACATTTTGTAGACCTATTTGATTTATCTGTTTTAAGGAAATTATTTAGGTCGTTCTGAAAACTATGTGATGTTGTTTTATTTGTTCGAACCTTTCTTCTATTTTTGATAATGCAGTGTCCAATATTACAAAGTAAAAATTAATTTTGAATTGGTCGTCTGGATTTTTTGAAGCCTCATCTTTACATTCGTAGCCAAATGAACGTTTTTTTTTTGTTGTTTGTTCGGGGTCTAACAATATTGACCAGAGCAAATGAAGGGTCGCAATCGATATCTTCTGCAATATTTTTTGCCTCTTCTAAAATCTCACTAAAACCTTTATCTGACCTAATATTATATAAATATGTTTTGGTTTGTTCTAACATTAAAATAATATTTGGTAGTATAGCATCCGATTACTGCATGCCGATTTCGCGATGCAACGCGATTTGATGGGATGATGGGTTAAAAGTGTTAAAACAAAACGAACAATGGATTTCCCAACTGGTTACGACGTGGAGTAGCGTTTTTAAAACCAATGTGGTTTTGTTTATTTCCAGTTATACTTGTAAAATGCATTTTTAACTCTAAGTAGTTATCTAGCATGATGATAATATTTTTATATTGATTGTTTTACTAATAAATTAGTTTTAAATTTTTTTAACTGGGTGGCTGACTTGCCGCCCGTGTGCCCCGCACCCCTGGCACCCGCGGGTTGGAACGGCCCTGGCTAAAAAATTGTGGATATTTTATATCTTTCACATTGTATGTTATTGAATCACCATTTGGTAAGTCAAGTTTCAGAAGGTATTTAGCTCTATTAAACCGTTTAGCTATTTAAAGGTATTTATCAGAAGCTGTCAAAATTTGCAGGCCTCTTTTCATAAGAGAATCTCTGTAGTCTTCTGTTTCAGCTTCTAATTTTTATTGTTCTTAACTTGCTACAAGAATAAGCAACAACCTTTTAGCCTGAAAAATCTTAATGACCTGTACTCCACATTTCTTTGTGATCTGAATACAATGATTTCTGATTCATTAAATCTTGTTAAAAATATGTCTTAAGTACAATATTTGTAGTTGTGAGATTTTACTCCAAAATGCCAATTTTAGCATTTTCCTCCCTTTGATTCTTCGGTTTTTTCTGTAAAAAAAGCTATGCTCTGAAGGTGTGCAAGATGCTTTATACACATAGCAGTAAAAGAGCGATGGCAGGGAAAGCACCCATTTTAAGTTTTTAATGGATTTTTATTTTTAGGTTTTTATAAATCTTTTCTTGCTTCTCACTTATATGTGCGAATTATTTCTCGCTTTGCTTCTGTATAAATAAATATAGATGACAGACAGCTTCTAAGATGTAAAAGAAAAAGAAGGAAAAAGCAATCATTTGTCGGGAAATCAGATAATTCTAAATTTTGTGTAGTACCTCCTTGAAAAGTCTTAACTAATCCTGAGCATTGTACTTAAAAATGTTCAGAATATGATATTTGTATTTATAGATATATATGCAGTTGTGTTTATAACTTAATGCAAATTTATGTTAGCATATTCATGGTGTTGTGTGGCATTTTCTTGCACCTCATTTTACCACTTTTATATCTCCTGATCTACTTTTAAGTGGTGATTTTGTTGAGATACCTGAAAGTCAACATGAAATTTGTAGATGAAGTTAATGGAATTTTAATAAAATTCCTTTCTCTCTGATCTATGATGAAATGCATGGATGAGTGTTTTGATATATGGGTCAGCAAAGTTATAGATGACTAAGAACCACCTCCACCTCTTGCACTTGTTGTTTATCTGGCCTGTGCTAAACTTCTCATAAATTCGCGTCCTGTGTAGGTTGATAATTATCAGCCTCTTGTACTCTCTAATCCAGTCACAAATGTTATTAATTGTAACTCGCTACCTCAAGAAATGGATGGCTATGTTTTAATAGTTCCGAATGCTTCTAATCCAAACCCTACATCTCGGATATCTTGAATTTTATGATTTTTTTTGCATTCTGGTATAAGCTTAACAATTCAGTATTGTTAACTGCCATATATACCAGTCTGTAAATATTTGATACTCGAATGAGATTTATATAAAAGAAATTTGCTGTACAATTTATTTTGAAAGTAAGAATAATTCCATTCTTAGGCATATATATATCTACGGGTGCGTCATAAATTCGTGCAAAGTTAAAAAATTTGTAATAAAAGAAGTAATGTTCGGAAAATTTTTCTGTTTGCGCCAATAGGATCACAGGGACTTTGGATTTTTTTCCCATGTAAAAAAAAAAAAAAAAAAAAAAAAAAAAGAGTTTCCAAAAGTAACCGAAAGAGGGCGCTCACACGTCATACTGAGACATTTTATGCAAATCAGGCTATCAATGAAACACCTGGCTGGAAATTGATTCGTCATTCGAAGCCGGCAGCATGCTTTCTTTCCCAGATCGAGCGTTGGTGGTTAAAATTTTATACAAGAATAGTGAATTCAGAATTGTTGCATTGCGAATGTTTCTCACGGAGAAAGGACTGAAGGCGCAAAAGAGCCCTATTTCATTGAATGGGATACTGAATTTAGTACGACGTTTTGAGGAAACGGGGAGTTGGGAGGATCGTCCATGAAGTGGCAGGCCATCCTTGAGCGCGGACCGCTTCCAGTTGTACAAAGTGTCCTGGAAGATTTGGCGGCCGAGATATCAACGGGGAGTAGCATTGCTCGTAAAGCTGGGAGAAGAACGGGGATTCCGGAACCATCGATTAGACGTATTCTGCACGGAATGTTGAATTTGTATCTGTACAAAATCCAGGCACTTCACCAGTTGTTACCGGCAGAACAGATGCAAGACAAAACTTTGCTACATGTGCTCTGGCACAAATGGAACTTAACCCCCAATGGTTGCTGAACGTCATGTGGACGAATGAAGCCCACTTTTCACTGCATGGTGATGTTAATATGCAAAACAGTCGTATCTGGACGACATCAAACCCTCGTGAGTGCCTGATCCAGCCACCGCATTCTCCTCATGTGACTGTTTGGAGTGGTTTTATCGCGTCTTTTATTCTGGACCTTTTCTTTTTTGAAGAGCCTTGTCCTGTATTCGGCAGGAAAACCTGCACAGCCACTGCAGCACGGTATCTTACGCTTTTGCGTGACTACGTTAAGCCTGCATTGCAGGAAAGATATGCGTTACCTGTTGGCACCTTCGTGCAGGATGGTGCCCCGCCCCACATTTCACGTGCTGTCAAGACGTTCCTGTTGGAATCTTTCACTGAAGACCAGTGATAAGTCGCGGTTGTAAGGTTCAGTGACCCTCATGATCACCAGACTTGACGCCGGCAGTATTTTGGTTGTGGGGATACTTAATGCCTCGTGTGAACCAGGTTCCCCAACCACTTTGGTGAAACTGAAAAATGCCATTCTACAGACATTCGCTGCCATCGATGGCAACATACTACATTCCGATGTAATGGGCGTAGTGACGCGCCTCACTTTCCTATTACCTTGTGCTGGGTAATGTTGATCATCAGTTACTTTAAAATAAATCCTCAGTCTCATGTTATTGTGGTCTGTTTGATTTTCTGTTTGTGTTAGCCTGATTTGCAAAAAACGTCTCATTATGACGCGTGAGCGCCCTCTTTCGGTTACTTTTGGAAATTTTTTTTTACATGGAAAAAAATCCAAAGTCCCTCTGATCCTATTGGGGCAAACAGAAAAATTTTCCGAGCATTACTTCTTTTATTACGATTTTTTGAACTTTGCACGAATTTATGACGCACCCGGTGTGTGTGTATGTGTATATATATATTATTATTATTATTATTTTTATTTTTTTTTTTTTGGGGGGGGGGGTGACATTTGTTCGAAATAAAGAAAACAAATGTTTTGCCAGTATCATCACCTGAGCTAATGTGTACAAAATAGAGAGAAATATCACTTTCTTATTCCTGTGAAGTATATTACTTCTGAGGATTTAAATTTCTTATTATATAATGTGTGAAATTTCCTTAATTTGAAAAGGAAAAATAATTTATGGGAAGCAATTTATAAAATTACCATAACATATTTCTCTATGAACTAAACAGTTTAAATTTCATCATTTAAGGAATTTTATATGACTGCAGATTTTGTTTATAATTTACTTATCCTTTAAAAAATTTAATTTGTGTATTACTGTTTTGTATACTATGTAAATGTGTTTCTTTAATCACTTTTGTTAAGTATGGTATTGAACTTTTGCAGTTTCTCTCAGTTCAAACATTTATCAGTGAAGAATAAAATACTTAATACTCTATCATGAGAAATTATTTAAATTGACAATTGAAGAGTCCAGGGGTAAAACGACTTTACAGCCATTTTTGCAAAAATGAGTTAGCAGTGCCATCTTGTAGCTTTCAAGAAGTACTAACACCATGTGAATTCATATCTGGGGCAGAATCACTTTAAAGCCGTAAAAAATAGCGATACAGTTTCGGCGTTCCATAGAAAAACCACGTTACTCCAACTTTCAAATTCGTTTTTCTCAAAACGAGGTTTTTGGAGTAAAGTGGTTTTACCCCTGGACCCTTCAATTGCTTTTCTATCTCATTGTTTATGAAGAGGTGGGTGTGATTTTCTTTAACCAAGAAGTGTTATAATTGGAATAGCTTAATTTTCATCTGATTTCCTGTAGCACTTAACTGTATTGTAGAGTTCTGACCAAAAGAATTACAGTTTCTGTGGATATCTTGAAATCATTTGACTTGATACACAAAATGAAAAATGCCATGAGATCACCTTATCCTGTTAGAACAAAATGGTTTTCCAATATTCTCTGAATCACACAATCGTTTTATTTATTTTAATTATCCAGTATAAAGGTAACTCAAGATAATCAGAATGTAATTTAGGCACGGTGGCCCAGTTGGCAAAAGCAACGGGCCAGTGAACTAAACGTCTCTGGTTCGATGCTCTTCGCTGAATCCACCGCCGTGTACGATAATGGTGGCTGGTGCACGTGAAATCTGTCGTGGCTGCAATGTCCTCCAAGTTCTCAAAATTTACCTCTGGAGGTGCGGGGTCAAGTGTACCGGTCTCGTCACTTGACTCGTTTCAAAATTACGGGACTGGCCCGTTAGCCAAATCGGACTCCGACGCTTGTGGTGCTAACTTAAAATCGGAGCCGCATCTTTCAGCCCAATAGCCTATAGTGGCCTTGATCTGATACTGCTGTCAAGGGACATAAGCAACAACAACAGAATGTAATTCAAATTATTCTTAATGTCATTTTTCTAATTTTTTAATTTTTTCTCTCAAGTTTTCTAGATTTATAGCAAAACTATTTTATTATCGACTGCAAGTTAGAAGAGTGTTTAAAAGATAATATTAGTCCTCTTTGTGCTTACATAGCTGAGTGAATGTATGCGAATCAGAATTGGAAAAATGTTTACAGTTCTAATCACTCAATATTAAAGAATATCAAAAATCGCTGGCATTTCTCTTATAGACGTTGTTAAGGGCTCTTTGACCTTACAACCACTGTGAATATAAGAAAATAAAGATATTTTATCCATGGATATGCATAAAGGGATATTTTTTAAGAATAAACTTGAATTTAGAAACTTGTGTAACTGTAACGGCATACAAGTGAATTACGGGAATTAGTAGTGTATTAGTGGTTACAATTAGTAGTTACAAGTGAGGGATCAAAACCTCTTCCTGAAAAGGTTAAAGCTATTAGCTAAAGGTTAAATTGCCTGAAACTTTTCATCAACTACGAACCTTTCTCGGAATGGTTAACTTCTACCGTCGTTTTTTGAAAAACACCGCTAGCACACAAGCCATTTTACAAGAATATAACCATGAATATCTATCCCGCAAAATAGATAAAATTTAAAAAATTAATTGCACATAATAAAACATTTCAAAATCTTTTGAAATGTTTCATTCAGATTATTTGAAGAATCACATTAAAGCACTTATTGTACAGTAAATGAACGGAAAGAGATCAGAAGAATTTATACTACTGTCAATTCTAAGACATGCCGAAATTAGGACATATAAAATTATTTGAAAAGTTCGGCAGAAATACAAAAATGCAGGAAACAATTTTAAAAAAATTGAACTTTAACTAAAAACCTTACTTAAATCTAAATACTCCCCACCCCTCACCCAAAAAAGTATAAACAAATTTTTTTTAAAAAAATGATAGCAAAACATGAAAAATATAAAATTTGAATTTACTGATATTTTTTAATATAGAAATATTAAAAAAATACTTCTTTTTTCAAACATTTCTCTAATTATACACTCTAATTATCAGCAGTCAACCAGTACTCCCACTTGAAAGCTTTTTAAATTTTATTTATTCTGAAAAATAAAGATTTACAATACGAAAAGATCTTTCAAATGAACAAATAAATCATTAAAAGCACCTGACGTACATCTGATAGACTACAAGAGGTCCACAGATATAACTTTTGATATGTTTCATTCAGATTATTTGAAGAATCACATTAAAGCACTTATTGTACAATAAATGAACGGAAAGAGATCTGAAGAATTTATACTACTGTCAATTCTAATGTATTATACACAACATTCAAATTGTGGAGAGAGCGTGGCGAATACCTGTAGCCAACAAGCTAGTCCAAACAAATATCCCCAAATAAACCTATAAGCCAACATATTCTTTGTTATGTCCTGTAATAATTTTATATGTTATCAGTAGATTTATGAATGTTTTAATTTAATTGTAACCGAGTTTTTTCTTAAGATGTTAATCTCTGGAATTTCTCGGAGCATTAAACTTAATGATTGTTGCTCTGATTAAAACAATAAATAAGATGTGGTAGATATATTAAAAGCATTATAGCAGAATGTAACAGTGGGCTGAAGCAGCAGCAAGTAAAAGAAACAGAACGTTTAAAAACAAAATGTAGATTTTTCTCTTTAAAAGATACACCACCACAAAAATAAACTCGAAATAACATCGAGCATCGACAATAGCTGTCTGCCTAACACAATGCTCCAAATGACCCCGAGAGCTAAGTGTAGCCAACGCGTTATATACATTCAAAAAACTCACGTTTGCATCTGGCTGATTTGCATAAACGTAATTACATATGCAGAAAACAGAACAAGTTTATGCCAAAGAAACATCAATGTAATTGTCTCACAAAATACACTTACAATAAATAACAAATGTTACAAAAATATATATAAGAAAAAATATATATAAGAAAATAAGAAATGTTAAATTTAAACATCGCAATTTGCGATCGTAATGAACAAGTTACATTACTTCATTCCTTAAGCTGGTACCTCGTACACTGTGCGGGAAAAAACAACATAAAGTGCAATTTCCAAATTGGAAAGACGGAAAGTGGGGAGTATCTCAACATTAACGATGAAATTATTTTAAATTTCGGACAACTAAAATGAATATAAAGGGAAAAAGTATTAAAGATTATTGATCGCGCCGATAGCAGTAGTTTTGTAGAAATCCCTACAAACCGAAACATATCAAATCTGCACGCCCTTATGATCTACTAGGACAGAGGAATAACGATGTCTAAGAAAACTCGTGGCCTAATTACAATAGATTTGAAATGCTTAGCAGTTTATTGAATTCGGAACATAATTTTTAGCATCTTAGTTTATAGATATCTCGTTTCTTAGCAAACTTTTATATTTACTATCGATTTCATGTGAAAATACGAAAAAAGCGTGATGATACAGTGCTAATATATTCCATTCAATTTCTTTTTGTTTTTTTTACAGGTGCTGGGTACAGAATGGTGAACGCGAAGCTAAAATGTTTGTGTTGTCCACAAATTTAGAATTTCAACGTATGGGTTGCAGTTAGTTTTCTGACATGTACAGCAACACCGGCATGCTAGAAGAGCAAATATCGGGTATTTGCAGTATAAAAGGATTTCCCCAAAATAGCCATTCCTGCGATCAGTACCCTACAGAAGCTGATGAATGCACTCCATGTGACACACGTAGCATTAGCCTAAAAGTAAAATGCTCCTGTGAACAGATTCTCCCTGGCACCGAAGAAGGAATTTTGGAATGTAATTTATGCAAAGGAACATCTTCACAGTTGGCCTCCTTAAATACGCATCATTCGTACCACATATCTGATAATACTCTCTGTACCAACACAGGAGAGAAACTTTTCGCATGCACTATATGTGAGAAGAGATTTTCTGAACAGGGTAATTTAAAAAAACATCTCCGCACCCATACAGGAGAGAAACCGTTCACCTGCACTGTATGTCAAAAAAGATTTTTTGACCAGGGTCATTTAAAAATACATCTCCGCACCCACACAGGAGAGAAACCTTTCTCCTGCACTATATGTGAGAAAAGATTTTCTGAATTGGGTAATTTAAAAAAACATCTCCACATCCACACAGAAGAGAAACCTTTTGCCTGCACTGTATGTGAGAAGAGATTTTTTCGACAGAGTGATTTAAAAACACATATCCGAACCCACACAGGAGAGAAACCTTTCGCCTGCACCGTATGTGAGAAAAGATTTTCTGAACAGGGTCATTTGAAAATACATCTCCGCACTCACACAGGAGAGAAACCTTTCGCCTGCACTGTATGTGAGAAAAGCTTTTCTGAACAGGGTAATTTAAAAAAGCATCTCCGCATCCACACAGGAGAGAAAACTTTCACATGTCCTGTATGTGAGAAGAAATTTTCTCGAAAAGAGCATTTAAATAGACATCTCCGCACCCACACAGCAGAGAAACTCCTGTGACTGCACTGTATGTGAGAAAGGATTTTCTTTAATTTGAAAACTCATCTCCTTATCCTTGGAGAATATACTTTTGGAGCATGCCTAACCTGAGAACTTCAGCGAACTACCTAAATATACTGCAGCGAACAATTTACACCCGCAACGCAAGTATCTCTCCACCGCTACAAATGCGGATTGCCTTATTTGGCCTTTTATCGCCTATTGAGGATTACTTTTCCATCGGTTGCTTTCCAGCAGAGGGGGAGACAGAGTTTTGTTTTCACATCACAGTTTGAACTAATTTTCTCATGTTAAAGTACACCAACATAAATTTTCGAATTGTTTTAATTCCTATAAAAATTGTTTCTGGTTCATTTTATGATTTCAAATAGTATGTGGCTCTCATAGAAACCACGCATTCTTATAAATTACTTTGCCTTTTTTTTTTTTTTTTTTGCGCTCTGAAATTTGTGAAAAGGAAAGAGAAGGGAGGGGGTTACTTACTATTTCCCGAAGTAATGTGAGGGAGTTTCAGAAATCCTGAATAAAATTTAGAGTCATGTTTACTTTTATCAATACGGGATCATACAAAAATTTATTATAGAAGCAGATTTCTGAGTACTTGGGTTTTTGCAATTGTTAGTTTTTTCTTTCGCTGTTAAGAGACGCGATTTGTTTCGGTAATTTTATTTTCATTTAAAATAATAAGTGTGGCCAGTTATATTAATAATTGATGCAAATAGAAAACAAATGGACTTTCAGAAACCGATGACAGCACGAATAAATGATAAAAATGACACTACTGAAGTGTGTTTTTTAATTATAGATTTTTTTTCATTGCATGTATTGTACTGAGTTGATTATTATCAGAGTTTCGGCAAATTCAGCTTTTGGATATATGTTGGGCATTTCTTACATATCCTATTTTTCACAGATTTTTTTGGGGTGGTGGGTGGGCGGGGGAATAGAAGTGGTCGGTTCTAGAAATGAGGGATTAAACATAACACGATTATATAAGACCTTAAGTTATGGAAAAAGTATTTAAGCCAGATTTAATTTACAGAAAAAAAGTATCTACAAATAAATATTTCTCGATTTTTTATGAGCAAAATCATGTATGATTTGATCAAATTGTAATATCCTCATGCTCTATAGAAAGTATTGCAAGACTGTTTAGTCTCTACTGTGATGTTGTTGGTCTCAGGTATGTTTTAATTAATTTTAATCTAGAAAAGCTTCTGCTCCCGGTCCCTATTTGGAAAGCCAGCAGCTCTGTCGGTCGTAGCGAGGAATTTTAGAATTTGTATGGGTTTCAGAATTATTAAGATGGAAAAATGTTTTAATGCTAATACTGAGTTCTATCCTAATACTGAGTTTTTACAAATTCATCAACTTTAAAAGTGTTTTTGAAGCTGACACAGAGCTACTCACTTTGAGAGGGTTTACTGTAGAGTGAAAAATTTTAAAATTTAAAAAAACTCAAGCTTTATAGTTATACATTTATTGATTAAAACGACACAAAATGCAAATCTAGTAACATTTTTACATAGAATAAATACACAACAAAATCAATGCTTTTAATGGGAGGGATGGGCCTGATGCTTTGATAGCAAAATTTCAATATTTGGCTTCAATTTAGTCAGGTCTAAGCTTAAATCTCCTTGGCGAGTGATTTCTAATCTGTTTCTTTTTTTTAATAAGGAGATTGACAACCGCGCTGAAACCCCTTTCAACGATGTATAAAGATGGAAAAGCTATCAAAAACTTTCTCGCGATGGTCCATAATGCAGGATAAGTAACAAGTATGTCTCTCTGAAGCCAGAATTGTTGATATCCCTTTCTAAACTGCACCTTTAGTTCTTCGTTGGTGATTATACCGATCAGTTCTTGTAACATGACATCCGTTTCTTCAATGTCACCGTATGGATTGATAATCCAATGTGGTATTTCAATAGTCAATACATCTTCAAACCTAATTTCAAAGTTTATGTGAAGGACATTTGAATGTTGAACGTAGGCTTAAAGGTCATCTTGGCAGTTTGTCTGTGCCAAATTGAGAAACTGGCAAGTTCAATATAACGGCCACCTGCTGGCACTCGCTGCAACCGTTCCAGTCCATGATGTTGCAACACAAGTTACACGTACTGAGACCGAAAAGTGAATAGATTTCTTACACAATTTTATGAAATATACATATAATTAGGAAATGTATCTATCTATTATAAGAAAGTACTTGTATTACGTAAATACTTCCATAGGTACTGTGTTAGGCAAATTACTACATTTATGAAGCCAAAATTTTGTTGACGGCCTGTCTAACTCATGGACCCCCCAATTTTCTTTTTCACTGGCATGGACCTTCCCAAAGCTATATCGACCCCCAGGGGTCGATATAGACTACTTTGTGAATGACTGCTTTAAAGTGTTATGATGACTACACTAATGACCTTTTCGAATGAAAAATCGCGCATTTAATTTTTTCAACACTTTTATAAAATTTTCCCATTTTCCGCAATTTAACTAGAGGAATATTTCGTCAAACTCTAATTTCATCCTCTGTGAAATATCTCCTCATAACTTAGTTTTTGTTAGCCATATTTTTGCCCAGTTTAAAAATTAAATGAAAACGTGAAAGATGTTTTGCTTAGTTGCAAGTTTATAACTTGGAAAATAGACATAAGAAATCAGCGTTTAAACATTTCAGATTATACAGCAAATCACGGCAGTTAATATTCCAATAGGTATAATGTTGAAAACTATGACGTTTCATTCTCTCTGGCATGCTGTATTGCGCAATTACTAAATACGTGAAACACCACAGTTTTGTTGCCCAAATATGTCTACGCTTTATCAGTTAAATCATTATCTTAATGATTTATGTCTGAAATGTACCTTTTATCAACTCTGTAAATAGGAAAAAGTGCGAACTATATCGCAATGGCGGAATCATACTGCTCTAGCGTCGTACCTGTATTTAGGATAGGTATGTCCCGAGTATAGTATTTTGGAAAAGATTTTCTGCAGAGAGTAATTTTAAAGGATAAACCCTTGCACTAGCAGGGTATGAGAGATAGGTTTATGTCTTGAGGGCTGACGAAAGTGGTATCTCCCTGCCCATTCAGGGATGCAACAAACTCTCTACTATCGTAAGAAACGTGATTTTTGGCGCAAAGAAATATTTTAGCCCTGCTGTGGGAAAATTGTCCTTATAAGTTGAAATTTAATCTGTTTAGACGTAGTTTTTTTTATTATTTATTTATTTTAAAGGAGATTTCACATGGAATGATATTTTGAATTAATTTAATGTTTTTGATGTTTTCTGGATATTTTTCTTTTGAAATTTTTTTAAAATGTACCAATGTGATATCGGTCATAACCTACGATTCTTGATGGGGTACTTGATCCACCAAAGTGATTGAAGTAAAAAAATGTTGCCATTGATAAATATTTTTATTGTAATATAATGTTCCTTAAAAAAATATGAAAGTGTCTTTATACCTGTTTACATTGCAAGGAAGGGTGTCATGAAATGTCAGTTATGCAATACTTCTGGTGTTTGTTTTTGGCCTAATATTTAATTATAATTTTTAGGATTTTACTGCTTTTATCTACATCTGCTGTGTTCTGTAAATGAGGAAATAAATGTGTATAATGATATAGAAATAAATATTTTATGGCTTCATTTCGAGACTGAATTAATATTCGCGTTTGTCTCTTTTAATTGTTTTAAATTAATTTAGCTTTTATTACTTTATTAGTATGGGGTTTTTGTTTTGTATAATGTGCAGCCAAAGTAATATTTGATGCATGGAGCATCTAATTATGCACTATCTACCAATAAGTATTTGGACACGCATGCAAATGACGATATCTGCGGTCCTGATATACGTCACGTCCTCCGCCGTTAAACATTGTATAGGAAACAACATTGGCATTAGTCGCATGGAAGATGCCACGAAGTGCAGAGTTATCTGATTTCGAGAAAGGTGTAATTATCGGGTATCACAGAAATGGCCGATCCTTAAGGAACATATCTAGCGAGCTGAATTACCCAAAATCGACAGTGGCCAATGTGATTCAGAGGTGGAAGGTGAGCGGTGATTGTTGATATCGCCCCAAGTCAGTAGATTCACGAAACTGGGATATAGAGACCGACGGTTGAAATTCGGAAGAGCCACACCCAACCGATGGCTCACATACTCCAGGAGTTTTAAGAGGCAACCGGGAGTGTTGTTTCGATGAATACCATCCGTAAGGAAGCAGATCTGCTTGGTTTTCATAGTTGTGTTGCCTACTGCCCATAAGCCTTTGATCACCAAGTCTAACAGCGCTTCTCGATTAATGTGGTGCAATGCACGTCGAAGTGGACCATAGATCAGTGTAAACGGGTTCTCTGGAGCGACGAATCAAGGTTCACCCTCTACCGTTCGGATGGCAGGGTCTGTTCTAGCGTCTTCCTGGAGACCTGCTGCCAGAATGCATTGTGCCCACAGTAAATTTCTTCAGTGGAGGTGGAATTATGGTCTGGGGGTATTTCTCCCGGTATGGACTGGGAACCTTGGATGTGTTATCGGATACGTGATATCATGGTACACTCGTGAAGGGGTCGTGTCCGAAAATCCAAATTGCATCACTATCTTGGAGATGCTATGTCCCATCTCTCGTGCGCCGAGTATAACGCCATGTTCCAAGTCACATAAATCGTGATAACCTGCGAAGCTGTTGTCTTATATAGATACTGACAACCGCATCGTGTTATGCTGATTGGTTGCATAACTCCGTTATTTGCATACGCACACCTATACCAGTTTTTTTGGCTCTTCTGTATACATTTACTTACACACTCACACACATACATTATACAGAGGCTGTTCACACATTTTTAGACGATGTATATTGTATTCACAAAACTAAATTACATAAAATTCTTGTGTTTTAAATGTTTTATTTGACATCACTTATTCTGAACTATCTTTCGGCACCGCAATTTCCAGGATAATAATGCCTTTTGAAGTGTCAGAAGAGGTATTCTATCCCATTCCTCCTGAACAGCTTTCCAGAGTCCTGTAAGGGTTTTGGGACGACGTTTGGATAATGCAGATTTTAAAAGTCCGAAAGCACAAAAATCCATAGGTGATACATCGGGAGATTTAATAGGGATATCAGTGAAGGGTATGGCCTTGATATCAGTTTTTTGTTCCATTTCTTTTAGGAAATTTACAGGGGATTTTGATGTGTGACTGCTAGCTTTGTCCTGATGGAGTCTCACAGATTGATGGCACTGTGGGTAAAGCGATGGTATTTCATTCAGAAAAATTGGCGATAAATATGTTCCTAATAGTATTTGGAGTTAATCTTGACATTTTTTCCACTCTCTTTTTTTTTACTTGCCATTATAAGAAAAATCAGCAACAATCATGAAGATTGTTGCTGGTTGCCCTTAGAAAACTTTCTTTCGATTCCTTGAACCATGTACTACTTAAATTTTTTTCTCCCCTTATGATAATAAATGGTTCTTTTTTTGTTGCAATCATTTAAATACACCCATGATTCATCTATTGTGACAATTGTTTTCCATTTTTCTTTGGATAAGTGTTTCTCATAGAATTCTGCAGCGTGTCCTGCGTTCAGCGATATGATTTGGAAGAAGGCGATGCACATTGCGTTTTTTCGCTTCTTAAGATTTAAATCAACGTTTATCATTTTCTTTACAGTGGACACCGAGCATTTTAATGATTTTGCAACTGTCCTTTGACTAGGGGGATTTTCTTTTAACATTAAACAACGTACCTTTGCAATAGTCGAAGATGTCCGTTTTTTCCTTGGATACTTGTTTGGAATTTTTGTCCCACTTGAGGCTCCAATTTGACGTTTTTTTTCCTTTCTTGTTGACGATATTACCCATCGACGCTTTAGATATCACAAAACCATGACTCTCGCATCGTTTTTGGATAACGGAGTATGCATATTTCTCTTCGGAAAGAGCATAAATGTTGCCTTCGAACCACTGCTTTGTTAAAAACGCCATTTTGAATAAAAACAAAACTTTCAAGCCGCAGACGATAATTTTGACTTTTAAAAACATAGTACAATTGCAATTATTTCTTTTGCAGCAAACGATTTTTTATTACCGCTTACCAAAATCGTCTAAAAATGTGCGAACAGCCTCTGTATATATATATATATATGCAGTGGAATCTCGATCGATCGTTCCCCGAATTATCGTTTTCCCCGCATGAGTCATTTATTTCACCAAGTCCCGACTATCATATTGCTTTCTCTTGTTCTCGCATCTATCGTTCAGTTCATTCTGTCCCTTGAAAAACGATACATCGAGATCCCACTGTGTGTGTGTGTATGTATGTATATATATATATATATATATATATATATATATATATATATAGATATATATATTATATATATATATATATATATATATGTGTGTGTGTGTGTGTGTGTAAGTAAGTAAAAATAAATGTATATGTATAAAATGTCTCCAGTATTCGAGGGAAATTATGCAGAATACAGTCTCTCAACTAGACGGATATCGAAACTGAAATAATTCACATATCACTACCTCACATAAAACTTTTACAAAAAAATTTAATCGATAGACAAATAACAAAAATGGTAAAAAAATATACAATGCAACAGAAGTGGCGGAATCACACCACTCGATAACATAATACATTGTCATTTGTAACTCAATCACTTCATTTCCCGAACGAATCTCGTCTGTGTTTTTGCACTACACCAAATAATCACATTCGCAATAGCCTGGTCCGTTCACTGGTTCCACTTTCAGGCCCCGCCTAAAAGAATCATTCGTGCATGTCAGAATAATTAAAGGATGCTTTTATACACAGACAATATATATACACACATCCGATTCCCTTGCACGGTTTTGAAAAAACACGGTCCAAGAAAAAGAACCGATTATATTTTTACACTGTATTTTTTTAACTTTAACACGGTTTAAAAATCTAAAAAGAATAAAACATATTGAGTGCAATGTTTCCAGAGAGTATTTCAGAGAATGTAGATGATTCTACGTTAGTTTATAGTAGTGATGATGAAAGTGGGGTTCCCCTATCTGCAAGTACAAGTCTAGAAGGCCTCCAAGTAGCCAATAAACTTGGAAATCATGTTCGTACAAATGATAACTATGCCGACCGAGCTGTGCCATTCCAACGTGATTTTAAAAATGATTATGGCACGTTATGAAGAACTAACAAAAACAAATCACATTGTCTCATAACCGAATTCGTATTCAAAACCGGTGAAACACAAGATGTTCATTTTTTTTTCCTAAGATACACTTGTAGATAGATCTCCATTCAATATTTCCAGTGACAAGAGGGACTTTACGCCACGGAAAAACAACAGTAAACGGGTACGTTTATTGTTGCATTAACATTTTTTTAATTAAGTCTATTTTGAAGGAACCTAGCTCCAATTTTTATGTTTTCCACGGTAGTCTTTGGAACGTATCCCCCGTGCAAAAATAGAATCGGGTATATATATACACACGTATTAGGAGCCATCGAAATGGACTTACTTGACCATCCGACATCGCAGTTCTTCCAGCCTCGGAGCCGCTTCTGTCGCACTGGTTTGGGACCGGTTGCTCCACAGTCTCTCCGCTACCGCGGCTGCCCTTGGCCTAAAGGGTCATTGTTACATGAAAAAAAATGGCATTCGATACGGAAAACATTCAAACAAAAGTATGTCTCTGTTTTCGATATACACTCACTTCCAAGAGTTAAGCACGGAGAGGAAAATGTTAATTTCCGTAAGCCAATATGAATTAAAGAAGTTGAAATTTGCTGCGAAGGTAGAAGGAAGTATGCAAATATGTTAGGTAACAGCCAATCACGGTTTCGCGTCGAGAAATATGCAAAACAGGCAGTCGTATAAGAAGCCGGCATTGTCAAGCGTTACAGGGGTTGCATGTAAGTGCTGATAAAAGGTGTTTAGAACATTCGTACGATTTGTTTTCACGCTAGATGTGTTTCTATGGCTTACAGAAGACGCATGGAAGATTCTGAGCACTGGTGGGCTGTCGGAAGCATTGAACCAGGACAGTCTATCACAGATGTAGCTCTTTTCTTCGGCGTTCATCATTCCGTCATTTCACGATTATGGAAACAATTCCAAACCAGCCAAACAGTTGTCCGAAGACCTGTAGCCGGTGGTCTAAGGGTTACGACCCCCTCGAAAGATCGATATATTGCTGTTGTAGCCAAGCGGAATCGAAGATCGACCTCCAGACGTGTGACATCTATGGTTGCAGCGGCCATTGGTAAGACGATATCTGCCACTACTGTTCGTCGAAGGCTACACATGAATGGTCTGTGCGCCCGGGTACCACGAGTTTGTGTTCCTTTATCCGTCCAATCCAGAGGGGCACGATTAAAGTGGTGCCGCCAGCATGTGAATTGGACTGTGTCTGATTGGGGCAACGTTATGTTCACAGATGAGTCCAGATTTTCCCTACAACCCGATGATAAGCGTGTAAGGGTCTGGAGGGAACAAGGCACATGCAATCGGCCCGAGAACATCACCGAACACCATGCATTCCGAGGTGGAAGCATCGTGGTCTAGGCAGGGATTTCATTGAGATATCGCACCGACCTGCACATCTACAGGCGACGTTCTGTGATGGCTATACGGTATCGAGATGAAGTCCTAGACCCCACTGTGAAACTGTACGCTGCAGCAGTTGATCCTCTTTCGTTTTAATGGACGATAATGCCCGTCCCCATAGAGCTGCCATCGTGGACGACTTTCTGGAGAGTGAGGGAATTGCGAGTATGGAGTGGCCGGCTTACTCGCCGGACCTTAATCCAATCGAAAATCTTTGGGATGCCGTCGACCTTGCTGTATGTAGACGTTTCTCACCTCCATCCACTCAGAGATTTAGAAACTGCCCTACAGGAGGAATGGCGATTACTGGACTCCGCGGTGGTTGATCGCCTCGTAATAAGCCTGATCACACGCTGTACACTTTGTATGAAAGTGAGGGGTGCTCACATACCATAATAATGTCGGTTTTTGTTGTTTGTTTTGCATTTAAACATCATTTTGTTAATGACGCAAATATGACGTCATCTTATAATTTATGAAAATTCAATATTTTTTTAATCTCTGAATGTAATTCTTTGTTTTGTTTCATGAATAAACATAGAGCTACTTACTTGCAGCATTTCATGTCAATCAAAGCAGTACTTGTCCATTTTTTTGCATTTTACCGCTCAGTGCTTAACTTTTGGAAGTGAGTGCATATAGTGGTACCTCGGTACTCGTCGTTAATGTATTGCAGATGGCACGAACGAACTTTATCCCATAAGGAGTAATGTAAACTGAAACAATCTGTTCCTGAACCCTAAAAATGTCACCATTTCACTTGGCAATTAGTAAATGGATGGGGTTGTTTTTTTATACAAATTCTCAAAACTACAGAGACGAAAACAATAATCAGATAAAATAAAGCAAAATTTGACTTCATTTAACCTGTACTGAGAGGAATTCATGACCTAATAGGATGGTGACGAGAGGTTTTTGCTTAGAAAGGGCAGTAAGATAACAGACACTCGAACTGGGGTTCTTTATCTTTTCTATCTAACCCTGTACCCTGATATAGACTTAGAATGAGGGAGTTTCATTAAAAACCTATCAAGAAAAACTTTGTTTTGCATACGTTTAAAAACTTTTTAAAGTCCCCATTTCGGCTTGCTACAGCTTTGTCAGAGGATACTTTTCAACAAAATTTTGTAATTCAACCCATTTAGAACACATTCCTTGTAGCAGTGCGGTGGAGGCACCCCATCCCTCCTCCTCACTTGAAGAAAGTTCCCCAGCCACTATCTGTCGCCTCTCTCTTAGAAGTTCTTGCAGCTTCTCAGAGCGGAACTCTTCTCTGAGTTCTACTAACTCTTCGATGTCCTCATCCCTGACTTCCACGCCCATGGACTCTCTTACAGACACAATATTGGTACGCCTTCAAAGTCTTCAAAGTCACCCCCATCTTTGTTCTGCAGTGATCAGGCATGCAGCCTCCACGCTCATACTTAGCTACTGTCTCATCATGGTTCTCACTCATTTCTGCTGAGCGGTATCACTCACCTTCTTTTAACTCATGACTTGTTAGATGGGATGGCCTTATGCAGGTATTATTGCAATATACGAGTACCACAGTATTTCTTTTGCATCGAAATGCGATGAGTACCAAGGTATAACTGTATATTATAAATATTATAGATTGTTGCTCCCCAGTACCCTCGCTACTGCCGCTGTCCAAGGTATAGAGTATTGTTACATGAAAAAAGATATTTCATAAGGAAAAGAAACAAACAAAAGTATGCCTATGTTTTTACTTACTTACACACACACACATATATATATGTACAGTGCTTTTTTTCTAAAAAAAAAAAAAAAAATAGGTGGGTTTACTGTGTTTTCTCAAATAAAGGTGTGCATTTTGGTACCTTGTTTGTAACTTCATATGAAATTTATGGTTTAGGAAGATGTTAAAGATCATTTTTTCATTTTGGAACTTATTGGAGAAATTTGATAAAATAAAATAATAAATCTGTTAATTCTAATTCTATTTATTGATTCGGAAGACTAAACAAAATTTTAAAATAATTAATTTTGTGAACATTAAAAAAAAAATTGAAAAATTTTTATAATAAACTCCAAATCTGACTCATGCCTTCAGGTAGTTCAATGTCTCGAATTCTTTGTTTGCTATTTGTGTCTGTTGTTGAACAATGTCCAAAAAGCAACCAAGATTCTACACATTTTGTTGGGCTGATCATACCTAGAGGAGGCCCAACAATTTTGATGAACATCACTGCCGATGTTTTTTATTCAACAATAAAGTTCTTCAAGGGATTCAATACAGTTCATTTATGAAAAACCCCTTTTACATTCGCTTGAAGATATCGGAATCATATCAAGATGGTGTATTAATTGAAATAATCCTCCTGGAATTATTTTTCTTCTATGTATTCTCGAAAACTCTGTATCATCTCCCTTTTATTCAAACGAAGTCTCCTTGATAAATTCCTCACTTCTGCCATGACAAATGTCAAATGATTTTTAACATCTTCTGGCTACTGTTTTGGATCTAGCACTTTGGCCCATTTAGGTAAATCAGCTTCTTCGTCATCGAGTAATCTCTTTTCCATAGATCTTCAGATTTTCTTAAAATGAAAATAGACATATTGGTGAGTCTCCTTTCTATCTTTTTTGTATATGGGAACCTCCTGGAAGATGAGAGACTCTCTCGCTCACTGCATTCGTCTGACTTTTCCCACTACCCCATTACCCTGTATGTCCCTTTGCAAGGATTCCTAAGGGTCAATGCCCTTGCAACCATGCTGCCATTTAGGAGACTACAATAACATCTATGCTTATCTATGTCATATGCCATTGCAACATTGCCTTGTATCTCTTCATGGGAAATTTTAATCTGTTCATGAAATGGAGATTGAAACACAGAAAAATAAATATTGATTTACGAGAATACATCACATGGGAACTAAAAACTCACAATTTTAAAAAATACTTTTGTTATATTAACAACTGATTCGTCAGTTTCTTAAAATTTTGCTTAAGTTAAGCCAAAATAACGTATAAAAAATATCCCCATGTACCTCCTGAGAAAAAGCACTGCATGCAAAAAATATATATATATATATATATATATATATATATATATATATATATATATACAGTGCTCGATTTCTAGAAATAGAGGTGCCGGAACTGTAACCTTCCAGAGTGTATGGCTGATATTCCAAATTATATATATATATATGTATATATATATATATTATATATATTATTATATAAAATAGGCTAGGCCCCCCTCACTAACAACAGAGTAATATGTGATTAAATAAATGTTTTTAACTATCGTAATTTATTTTTCCTAAAGAGAGGTACTGGAATGCTGTTCTGTTGTGTTCTGCCTCAAATCAAGCCCTGTATATATATGGTAATAAGTATAGTAGAAAAGTATAGTTTAAAAGTAAGTTACCAAGTTCTGGTAATGACGTTGGAGCCATCCACATATTCTCCCCACATACATGCTTCGCCTCCAATAATTAAGCTCTTCTGGTCATCACTTCCTGAAAATCACATGCAAATATGTATTTTATATACAGTGGACGCTCGTTAATTCGAACTTTCAGTTAATTCGAACTAATCCAAAGGCCCAAAAAAACTTGTATTGGAGTTAATGTTAAAAATATCTCATTAATTCGAACTAAATTTTTATCACTTCGGTTAATTCAAACTAAAAATTTGACAAAAAAAATTTCTTTTTCCTCGTTTAATGGAGAAAATACACACTGTATTTATTATTTGTGTGTCAAAATTTCTTTTCAGTGTAAAGAGACATATGCCTGTATTCCTAGACTATTGCATGTCCGCTAAACGTTAGTAGCTATTGTCCTTCTTATTTGTGCTGAACGGAAAAAGCAATTTTCCTTTATTTGGATCGATTTTCTTAGAATTTGAGAAAAACTAGTCTTTACTACAGATTCAAGGGAGCTGCGTCAGTTATAACTGCAGTGCAGACAAGTTAATGTGGTCTAGTTTTTCTTCCTCATTGTGTGGTGTGAACGTGTAAAAATTCAGGATGTCTACACGTGGAAAGTACAAAACCCTAACTTTGGAGACAAAGGTAGAAATTTTCAAGAAAGTTGAGAATGGCGAATGTAAAACAAAGTTAGCAGCTGACTATGGAATAAAAAAAATGCCTTGTCAACTAATTTGAAAAACAAGGAGTCAATTTTAGATTCATGGGAAAAATCAAAATTTGCTAGAGGAAGGAAACGCATGGGAAATGCGTCCCAAGAAGTTCAAGAAAAAGCTCTACTGCTATGGTTCCAGAAAGTTAGATCTCGAAATTTTCCGATAAATGGACCCCTAGTGCTAACAAAGGCTGATGAATTGGCAAGTCGAATGGGTATTGAAGATTTTAAATGCAGTGATGGATGGCTTTCTCGATTTAGTCAAGGCACAATATTTCTTATCAAACTGTATGTGGCCAAAGCTCTAATGTAAACGAAGACGTATGCACTAATTTTGGTAGGAAACTGCCAGAGCTTTTCTCTACTTACTTGCCGAAAGATATTTTTAATGCGGCCATAATGGATAAAGCCATAATGGAATGTATTAAAACTCTGAAAGCATTTATTCAGATGGAACCTTCCTCTGAAAATGAATTGAAATGTTTACTTCAAATCGAGAAGATGGCTAAACAATGTAGGCATCATAAACAGAACCAAACATCCATTTTACAGTTTTTCCCCAAAGTGTAATTCATATTTTTAATAAAAGTTTACTTTATACTGCATATCTTCTGCTTCATTTTATGATTAAGGTAAGTCTGTATTGCTTTTTAATATGTTTAACTTTAGATAACATAGTATAATATATTTTCTGGGATTATACATACTAGGAGATTTTCTTCTTCAGTGATACACATTTAAAGTTATATATTTTCTCTTAACATTGGATAATTCGAACTTCGGATAATTCGAACTTTTTTCTGAGAACCTTTCAGTTCGAATTAACGAGCGTCTACTGTATATACACACTCTCTATAACAAAAAAATTGACGCACCAAGACAGAGTTGTGTTGTTATAATGAAATTTCGTATGGAAAGACGTTTCGACCTAACATGCAAATGATTAAAATTTGAAGTCCAACATATGAATAGCAGGAGCTCCAGCACATCAGAACTGCACATCCAGCAGGTGTATATAAAGAGAAATTCTCAATCTGATGTTTAAAATTTCTCTTGCATTTTGACTGCAGATATCTTAAGGCGACTGTAACTATGCCTCACCAGGGGATTTGAGTTCATTACGAGAATATTTCAGAGTTTGAAAGAGGTCATGTCATCGGATTGAAAGAAGCTGATAAGGCAAATGGAAAAATCGCTCGACATCTGGGTTGAAGCGATGCAGCGATTAGACAATGTTGGTAAGAGTAGGTCAATGACAGATTTAAGTATAAGGATGGCAGCGATTGACCTAGAACCACAACAGAGCGATTGACAGATTAGCTGACAAACATACGCTTCCTTCAAGGAAGAACCACACCTCTCAAAAACAAATAATGGTTTATTAACAAAGATAGAAAAGATATGATGCCGGGCTAGCCTACTCACTTCTTGGTAGAAAATATAGAGACTGTCTCCCATGCCTTTACCGAACGGAGTACAAGAATGCACCCTTTCGCTGCCTCTTCGCAACTGGGTCTATCTCTGAACACACACCACCCTGTCGTGTGTGGGTCTATCTCTGAACACACACCACCCTGTCCCCCATCTCATTTCAAGAGTCAGGGGTTGTTGACCCTTCTCCCCCTTTGCTTCCCTCAGAGGAATGTCCATTTACATCAGAGAGGGGTTAGTGCATCTCTTAGTGGCGGGAATTACACATACTGACCACACATGTATACAGTGGAATCTTCATCGATCGTTTCTGAATCATCGTTTTTCCGTATGTGTCATTTTTCACCCAGTCCCGACGATCATATTGCTTTGTTATGTTCCCGCATTTATTGTTCAGTTCAGTCGGTCACTTGTAAAATGATAGATCGAGATTCCACTGTATATGGATAATTAGAAAGAAAGAATAGGGTTTACCTTCAAAGTCATAGGGCTCACAAGAATAGTATTTCGTCCAATCATCACCATAATTAATATAATTTAAATACCAACAAGACGAAAGAATCGTGTTAAAGCCCGCAGCTGTGACATTAGCCAATTCTTTCTGGTAGCCATCTTTCCACACATGAATAACAGTATCCGGTTTGACCTGCAACAGTATTAAG